>JAODUD010000082.1:10307253-10338304 GCA_026784285.1 Stomatorhinus walkeri | reverse complement strand
CCCAAATATATTTTGAGGTCGCATAGATGAAATTTCGGGAGCATATGCGACCAAAATGGTCGCAATTTCGAGCCCTGATAGTTGTAGCGCTTTCATAAAGATAAGAACTGAACGCATCATTACAGCAGTAATTGGCAGGAATGCCCCAAAAGCTGAAAGAGAAACAATTTATATTTCTCTTGATTTGAAATTCAACAATTACGACAGTGGCATCTGCTCAGCAGAGTAAATCCCTTCCCAAATTTTTAGTTTCCCTCCTTTGCTATATAGTTCCACTGCCTGTGATCTGTTTCAAGTAGAGTCCAGGCCAATATGACGACAGGCCTCGGGCCTGATGCACTGATAGACCGGCCAAACTCTTGATTCTAAATTTAGACACATGGTGCTTAAACTAATTACTCCTCAAGCCTTAATCACCAACAGCCTCTGTTGCAGAGCGTGGAAGTATGAGACTCCCGTTTTTGTGCAGTTGATGCTGCAGACCACAGTGTGTTCTCCTAAACTGGTTAAATTGTGAAATGGTCTTCACTGCAGACACATGCCATCTTCACTGGCACATTGTCCTTCTTGCATGACCTTACTCAAGCTGCCAAAGGAACTTAGCAAAGGCATAGGGTTTTGGAACAGATTGTTTCGACTCTCTGGACCGACATTAATGAATGATGGATCTCCGCTTTAGCCCTCATTGTTATAAATAGGCTTCTTGTGCCTGGTGCAGGCCTCAGAAGAGAACCGCTGTTCTTCTACTAGTCGGTCAATCCCAGTGAGCTTCTCTGAAAGAGTCGCTCCTGATCGCCCGTTTCCCTGATTCCGCCCCACCATTTCTTTGCATTCATCCATGTAATCAAACAACATCTGGAAGACCAATAAATCAGGAGGGCAGGATGTCATAACATTCATTGACCTGTATGATTTTTATGTATTTATGTGCAGTGGCAGCAGTATTAAACATCCATCCCCTGTGAAAGAATCTCTGCCAGAATTTCTACTCTGGGACCAATGCCCTCATCGTTGACATCTCTACGATTAGCTGAGCTTTCCCATTTTTGTCTAAGCTTTGACTTCAAACCCATATTCTCCATTTTCTCATGCACAGCTGTGTTGCTGGACAGCTGCGGATGCTAATCACTAATAATTAAATAATTACCACACCCCTGCGGTTTTATTCCTGATCAACAAAATGTCACCTTATTTGTTTTTCGGCACTGCCAGTCCTTCACGGTACATGATTTGGACGTTTGTTTAATTATAGGCAAGGCTGGAAATTGGCCAGGAGAAAATGGAGCTATTGACTTATGGCGGCTAGCTAGGTTAGTTAGGTTTGTATTTATAGAATGTGTGATCTTTTACTTTAAACATCAGATGGGCTTCAGAGCTTCAGGAAAGTGGCCGCTACAGTATATACTGAGATAAACATAGTAATTAAGGGGATGCTTTCTAAACTGTCAAGCCAAGAAGGGTCATTAACCTCGAAGGCATGTCTTATAGGATGTCTTTATTGCACATTCCCCGGACTTGAAGCTGGCTGGTTCCATTATGTACCTGGATGCATGTTAAGTACTTCAAGCCAAGGCTAGGTGCTGAGAGCCCCTACATTGGAATGCGGATGAACTAGCCCAAACAAACGTCAACGTGCTATGATTCTGAGCATCACTGATTCCCCGCAAACATGCCTACTAGATAGAGCCGTACTCTTCCTAGCTAAAGACACGGTAGACTACCTTGAAGTCCTCTTATTACTGTGATCCTTTTGTGGATCAAACCAATCAAAAGCTGACCATCAGTCATGGTTGACGGGAGACTGCATGGCTCTTAAGCATGCCTCATCACAGATTGAAAAGCGGCAAGCTTCACCTCCCATTTCAAGATCCCCGGGGACCCAATTTCATGCCATGTGTCTGCCTCGAGTCCTCAAAGTCTCCCTGGAATCACCTGTAAACTCAGGGTCCCTTTGGTGCTGGCCGATTTGAGATGTTTGCCAGTAACGCTTGACCTTTGATCTCTCCCTTCAATGTGGATCATTGGCAAGTCGGAGACACCTTCTGGCTACCCCACTTGGGTTCACGAATGGATTTTCTACCACTAATGCCCCACCGTCCACATAAACACCTTCAAGTAAATATTTCCTCTTTATACCCATTACTTGAAGTCAACCCGGCTTATCTGTTTGTCCTTGGTGACGTTTTTTTCTTGTCTCTTATCAAACGCATAAGAATGGTTGTCAGTGGCCCTGCTGAAATTTCTGCTTTGTTCACCGTGGTGCACACAGGACTCATAATCGGGAGACAAAACTTTGAGCTTATGGTTGGCGAGCGACCATCGTTTCGGTGCCATATGAGTGACCGATGGTCTCCTGGCACCGGCGGTGCTGTGCAGTCCATACTGTTAGCGTCGCAAAAGGAGCCAGTCAAACTCACTTGGCCTTTCTGGCTGTGAATCATCGCTGGTGTTTATCTGATACGCTGCATTAATCAGAGTTGTGAAACTGTGCCAGTGCATGAAAAGCATAAGGTAGAAATCGGGCATTGGATTTGTTTATTTTTAAAACCAATGTTCGTTTTTGAACCTTCAAAGCTTTCCTAAGGTTACAGTCTGTTCAGATGCTTATCTGATGCAATTATTTTATAAATATATTTGTGCCTGTGTAAATATTGTCCTAGTTTATGTAGCACGGCTGCAATAATTTCACCTAAAGTGCTGTTGATGTGTAAATGGGTGATGTGAGTCGTGCACAAGTGGACAAGGCAGGGAGGTAATATTTGCAGGTGGGGGTCCTGCTGGTTTCAGCTTGTGCCATTGAACTGGCACACTAATTGTAGTTTAATACTAGACACAAGTGGAAAGAGGTGTAATTTTCTTACCATCTAAAATAGAGCTGACAGCTTTTCATTTGGCTAAAGTTAATTTGGTATCAGGAACAGCTGCAAGATATTATCACCCACCTTTGTTTGTATTTTCCTGCCAGAAGATTCCCTCTAGTTCTGCCCAGGGAGCTCTTGGTACAGCTTTGGCACAAAAAGCTGTAATGCACCTTTTTTTGTGGCATTTCTCGTAGCGAAGACCTCACTCAGATTAGTGATGGGAGCGGGTGACACTTGGGTTTGTATGTTAGAGAACGGCGGTCGTGCTAAAGAAGCTGCCACATGTTGGGCTTTGAGTGCGTTTGAGAGGATAAAGACTCCGAGGTTCAGTGGAGCTTGACGTAAAGAAGCTGTGTAGAAGCTGAAGCTGAGGGGATAAGTTCACATGTCTGGCTGAGTGCTCCGAGGAGAGTCTGCTGAGATCAACCCCAACCACGCAGTCATACGCCCTCGGCTGCTTCCCATGCGCCGTAGAGTTGCAGAGCAGACCCTACGCTCGGCTGGCCTCTCCACATATGCTCTGAACCCCGTGGCTATTTTCAGGCCCCCCCCCTCCCCGGCACATGACTCCTAATCTTATCTGCCGCAGACAAGGGAAACCAAATCCAGAAAATGTTTTAAGAGGACGCCGGCCAATTTGGGACCGGCCGCCCTTCAGGTTGGCTCTGGCGTGCCGACCGCTAGATGTGAACCCGTACCCGGCAACGGCCGCCCTTGGTCTTGGCGTCGCCCCCCCGACTCATTCAGCGGGATTCGTTTGGGTTTGGAGCGCCAATGTGGATTTGCATGTAAAATGAGATTACGCCGCCGATAGCGTCAGCTCGCCAGCGCGCCATTGGCTAGACCGAGCTATCAGAAATCACCCAGCCGAAAGTGTGCGCCTGCTGGTGCGGATGAGGATGGCGGCTGGTATTCGGCTGCAGTGAGGCGGATCCCCGGCACCGGACCAGATCTCCCTTTATGGTGAAAAATACCTACCGGTATATTTGTGTAACGTCAAATCGGGATAGAGAGCGGGTGAGGTGGTGGGGGCTGGAAAAAATGACCCTTTGAGTCTTTATTACCCTTGAATAAAACCTGGTATCCAGGTTGGACGGGTGTTCTGTCAAAGAGCCAAGTTGTGTAAACTGGGCATGGTGTTCCCTCTGTTACTGACCTGGCATAAGCGAATGGGGCTGTGTCCATACTCCAGAGTTACTCCTGCCGCCTTCCAGGGATGGGATCCCACAGCCTCACCTGCTGCTAGTAACGTGATAATGGGCATCGCTGACTGCTCATCAGCCACATGCTCCACACCAGCTACATTATTTTCCTGCTAAGTGGACACTTCGCAGAGTTTGACCATCTTACTCACGCGCAGTCCGAAGTCTTACCGGACGGGTTTCGGTTAGGAAGCTCGGTAGTGGGTGTGACTGTAGGACTCTCACTAACGGGACTTGAAACCGGAACATTTGCGGTTATTAGTTTAGCCGGATCGCCATGTGGGGCTCCTTCCTGACCCATTGAGAAGAATCTGAGACCAAGGAGTGCTGGATGCAGTGAAGAGCATTATGTGGGAAGTTGAGCAGGAGATGGGTACAAAATGCTGATCTCACAGAGGGTGACAGGGGGAGGGAAAAGAGAGGCTTGAACGTGATTGTAATATACAGCTCTGGAAAAAATTATGCCAGAGCAATCATCACTCATTTTTCAATTTATGAGTGTGCGTCTGTGTAAAATTCCCCCTTCTTTTGTTTTACAAACACCAGCCTGGTTCTTCTCTATTTCTCATTAATGAAGGACTTCTTCCTTGCTTTATGGGACTTCAGTCCTGCTTCTAGAAGCCTGACATGAACTGTCCTAGCAGTGCACCTCACACCTGCGCTTAACGTTTCCCATTCCTTCTGATGGTCACTTTGATGCCATCCATGAGGCTGCTGGATAAGGTCATCTCTGGCATTAGACAGTCGCTTCTGCCCTCTTCCTGGCTGGCTTTTGGTCGCTTCCAGTGTCTCCTGCTTCACCTTATTCTTGTGTACTGCTACCTTAGAAATGTTGAGCCTGGAAGCAACCTGCCTCGCAGTGTAACCTTCTGCCAGCAGAACCAGGAAACCAGGAATTTGACAATGCGGATTCTTAAAAAGAAATTAACTGCTCTCTAAATCTTTTTGCAGGGCTGCATTCCGTCTGTGAATTATTAATATTCAGTGTAACTAGTCTGTTACAGGTCATGATTCCACTATATTGAAACCCCCCAAAAAAGAAAGTGTGTCTATCTTGCATCTTTGGCAAGCGAAGTGTACGTGTGACATTACAGGAACAGACAGCAGGTTAACACCGTAAAGCAGTTATAGAACCGTCTATCGTTCTCTTTTCCTCTGTGTTTTCCGTGCTAATCTAAGCTGTCCTAACACTCAGCTGCTAATCACGAACCCTAAAGCAGGGGTGAAATTAATATTTAAGGCCTTTCCTGAATAGTATCCTTTTACCGTATAAACATTTGTCACAGAGTTATCCGGCTTCTAGATAAATGGCCTTTATTTTCTTTCACAACATCCAAGAGACAGTACAGAGAGAGAGGCAGTCGCATTGTTATTATAAGAACGTTTTGACTTTGTAGGTGCGAGCAGCGTAATGTCTCCATTTGTGTCATGGAGTTGGTACAAGGAGCTAAGCTCATTAGTGCTTTATCATGCAGCGTTCCTGTTATTTTGTCCACTTACATGCGTTCAAATAAGAGTTGTATTTTGTTTATTGCATTGGACTTGACTCTGACTAAGGCCTCGTGGATTTTCATTGAGTCATATCTGTTATTATTAGGTACGGACCCCCAGATATAAACCTGGGGATCTCGCCCTCCTTAATGCCGAGGTGATGACAGCTCCGCAGCATACATCTTCTTCTTCTTCCCCTAAATAAGCTAGTGCCTTTCCCACCCCCTTTCGAACAGCCAATCGGCAGTTTGCTAATTTAAAATCGGTTTCATCGCCCAATTGGGGCGGAACCCGGGTGGATTTCAAGGGCGTGACGGAGTATCGACAGGCGTAGCTGGAGCTGGATGCAGAGGCGCAGGAGGGATCCGAGTGGAGGTGGCCTCTTTGTTTATTTAAATAAAAGTAAGGATTGTGGGACCTATGCTATAAAACTAGAATTTGATAAGTGTGGTTGATAGTTCCAAAAACTTGAGGATTTTCTTAATCCTTTGCACATTTTTGCCCCATGAATACCCCTTCGGCAAGTAATGCAGCCAGTCCGTTCCTTATTTATCAGTGAGCAGATGGGATTTGCTGATCTGTCACTCTCTCTATGCAAATCTGGCACAGCACAAGCCAATCGGGACTCATGTCCAGGCCATAGCTCACCCAATGGGAGCTTAGGGAAGGGAATTGTGGGAGTGTGAGAAGATAGGCATGGCTGGGCCTCAAATACACTTGACTCATGATTAAAGCAAAGAAAGGGAAATGTCATTCAACTCCTGGCAGCTATAACCAGACACTAAAGTCTTAAACACAAGCATCTGAAAGCCTGCGAAGGAGCAGGAACTAAAAATGCATACGAAGTATTAAATTTCAGAGAATATTAATGTGAAGGCTTGGAAGGCCAAGTTGACATATTTCATAATAAGGAAAACATAACTGAACCAAGCTGTGAAAAACGTCCCCCGTGTTGCAGAATTACATTCTCTGCCAGACACAGTAATAGAATATTTAATGTGGTTGCCCAGTAGATTTCCGTATTTCTGTTTTGCAGTTTCTTACAGAATTCTCCAGCGGTGAGATCTCACATAATTCAAAAAGACTAAGCATGTTACTCTATTACTGTTGTTTAGTTAATTCATTGTTGCAGTTCTTGCCATTGATGGTCGCTAAAACATCGAGGCTAAAGGTTTAAATCCTTTCTGGGGGAATCACTGTTGTCCTCTTTGGAATGTCTGCCCATCCATCTGTCTATCCATCCATTTACCATAATTGCTTGTCCAGTACAGGGACAGTGAACCTGGAGCCTATCTCAGCAAGGCAGGGAACACCCTGGGCGGGATGCTGTTCCGTCACATGGACAATTTCGAAATGCCTGTTCTCCTAAAGCAGTGTTTCCCAACCCGGTGTTTGGGGACCCCCAGACAATCCACGTTTTTTGCTCCCACCGGGAGTGAAAATGTGGGAGCGAAAATGTGAACTGGCCGGGGGGGGGGGGGGTCCTGGAGGACCAGGTTGGGAAACACTGACCTAAAATGTGTTTTTGGACTGTCAGAGGACGCTGGAGTACGTGGAGAGGGTCCCTGCAAATTCAGGCAGAACATGAAAATGCCAGCGCAAAATGTAAATATCCCAAAACAAAGAGATGACAACAACTAGATAAATGAAGGCATTTAAACTGTATGTGATATATAAACAATGCTGGCCACTTCCTGAAGTTTGCAAAGGGCAGCTGCAGCTGTGCATGGAGACACTCTGATTACAGGCTCGTTTTACACCGGCGGCCTGTTTGTGAGTCTCTCACTGTATCACAGCGTGCTATCACGAAGACGCGTTACATAAACGGATAGGCGGCCATGCAGCTAATTAATGCCTTCGGAGCGTCGGCTCCGCGGGAACTGTGCCGCGCACGTCTGAACAGCTGCGCCTCCGTCAGGTGGGAGGTGTGTTGGGCCGAGAATGAGAAGGAGTTGCCAAATAACCCGTTTCCAGAACGTCCTCTTCGCTCTCCGTTCTGCTGGAGTTCCTTGGCACAATGAGTGGGGGAAAAAAAAGAGTGATGTTTTTGTTATTGCAGCTAATACCAGCACTTGTCCCAAGAACTGTCAATGAAAGGAATATTATTCAGATGCGTTGTTCTGTTGTTGAATGAAGCAGAACTCGAAGAGGAAGTTTGCTGTGTAGGGCGAGGTTTCTGCTACATGTGCTAGTTGCGCACGCAATGAAACCCCAGACCCACTAGCGGTGCCAGTCCATACCTACTCCACTCAAAGCCTTTTTGAGGAGGAAAACCAGGAGGAAAATAAATGCCACGTGGTTAGCAGAAGAACACTTCAGCTCTGGGAACAATGTCAGAAGTATGTCGGTTATTCCCAGAAAACCCCTTGGTCAAATGAGACAGGGCTGGCGGCTTAAAGCCTACCAAAGGGGCAGGTTGTGACTCTTTTATACTCCGTTGATGCTTTGCCGCTTTAGTCTTTTCAGGGATGGGACCCTCACCTGCAGTGTGTACTGTTAGTATGTTCTGCTGCGTATTTGTTTACTTTTGTTCATGTAGAAGATGCTTTTATGCAAAGTGACAGACATTTTTGAGCAAGCAGAATCCCTGGAGAAATTGGCGGGGGGGGGGGGGGGAGTGGATTAAAGGTCTCACACATGGGCCCGATGGTGAAATTATTCCGCAAACCCTGGGATTTGAATGGGCAACCTTCTGGTTATTGGCGCAGCATCCTGACCCGCTGAGCTGCGCCCTACCTCCAAGTACACAAGGAGGAGAATAGGCCCGTAGTGTGTGATTGTTGCTCTTGTGTGTGTGTGTGAGGCCAGTGATGGAGTAACATCCAATTCTTGGTGTCCCCCCTGTCCGGTGCTGCCTGGGAAAGGCTCCAAGACTCCCTTCCAAGACCCTCAACTGGATAAGTAGTTAGGAGATATGATGCAATATTCTCTCATTTCACTTACCTCCCTTCTCAGGGCATGTCAGAGAATAATATTAAAGTTGGACTCTTGCTTAAACTTCTCCCTGAATACCATCCATGACCATTATGTTTCATTACTCAAAATGGATCTATGTTATTGGGTTGATAAATAAATAGTCGTGGTGCAATATTTCCCTTGTTAGATTACTAGGAAGCAGTTTTTCTGCGTGAGTCTGTCTCGGGTGAAGGCTGGGCTGGCAGGATGCCTTCCGGGCAACAGATCGCAGTCGGCGCAGTTGCTGCACTGGCGGTCCCAACTTCAAGCCCCCAGTCTCAGCTTGGGACCCTGGCTGAGATCGGGATACTAGTGTGTGAACAGCAAGTGGTGTCAAAGAACACAAAGGGGGTGGCGATTAAACAAAAAACGGCTCTGGCATGCTTCCTGTTCAGTGGTTGGTGGATGATGCGATTCCATGCGGTGAGGATTCTGCCAAATGTCCAAAGTTTAAAAAAAAAAAAAAAAAAAAAAGGAATTAATGAAGCCGAGATTAATAACGCTTCATCTCGTAGAGAGAAATTTCTCCTGAAAGGTACGGGGGCTTTTTTGGGCTTTCTCTGCCACGATTTCTGAATTTCAGAAAGATATAAGCCGCATTCCTCGTGTCTCAGCCAGTGCGATCCTCGTGTCTCAGCCAGTGCGATCCTCGTGTCTCAGCCAGTGCGTTCCTCGTGTCTCAGCCAGTGCGTTCCTCGTGTCTCAGCCAGTGCGTTCCTCGTGTCTCAGCCAGTGCCTGTGCCTGTCTTGTTTTAAATGCATCTTAATGAGGACATTTAAGTGACACAGTCGCTGCGACTATCACTTTTTCCACCTCCCTTCCCACTTCTGCTCATCCCGATGGCACCTAGTGCGGTCTTATGTGGCCTCGTGAGAGTCATAGTGAGTCAGCCCGTCGCCGTTAGCGAGAAGGCTAAGCTGCTTCGCTAAGGATGGCATTTTAGCTTAATGTACTGTAACCACTGCTGGCTTTTAATGTCAGTTTGGCTGGCCTTAGGACTAGTAATAATTTAGACACACATCTCCGACCACAAGTATTAACCGACCCCCAGCACGTCATCACCAGCTCCCAGTTCACAGACCATACATTTCTTTTTTAATTTGGGATGTTGCCTCCCAGTTCCAGGACGCACCAGAGCACACCCAACATTTCATTCTGCCTAGTGTCCTCCCAGGTAAAACCTGTCATGGGCTTCGGGAATCAATCCTGAAACAGAATCCTCTTTTCGCTGGAGTGGGCTCTGCTTTATCCGCTCTTCTCCTCTCTGCCAGAATCAAGGAGAAGATGAACGACAACCGCGTTTTTTTTTTTTTTTTGTTTTATCTGAAATTAAGCTGATGTGCGTGCGAGGCTCCGACGGGGAATGATGTCCCCTGATGTTTTCATTAGAAGTTCAGGGTGAATTTGGAGTCCGAACGAGCTGTGATGACTGTGCTTGCTCAGAGCCATCTGTCCTGCTGATCTGGCTTTGCACACAGATGGGATGCCTATTGGGTATTTGTGGTGTAGGTGGAACTGGAACCAAAGTACATCTGCAGTAGTAATGGGGTGGGGGGGTGGTGTTGACCCCAGAGCAGCTTCTCTGGAGCAATGGGGCGTACCCTGGGAAACATGACGTTTTCTTTATAGTCATGTTTCTGTTGGTTCATTGGAAAGAGTTAGGTATAGACATCTTCCTGAGATCTTTGAAACACCGTCAAAATATAACTGATTGGTTGATCAGATCAGATCATCCTTGTCAGGGAGTACACTTTTTGAGCTAGGGCAGGATTTGTAAACTACCATTTCAATTAAAAGGTCCCGGATTTCACTTCAGCACTTGCTGTGTGCTGATTGGTCAGTCTCCTCCAATCATGCGCGTGTCACTGACGTTAATGTGAAACAGCTGGATGAGTCTTTCAGTCAAGGAAGTAAGTGAGTCAAAGCACAAGAAGAAGTGGACTATTTAGCCAATCACAGGAGCCTTTCAGTTTAAAGTAGTTTGTGACATCTTAAGTCACTCAAGAAGAGCTGGACTATTTAGCCAAAGTCGCTCAAAGTGTCCTATCTGGATTATCTGATCACCATAGTGAGTAATATTTATTTTAAAATTATTTTTAAATTTTTTATTTTTATTATTATTATTAGCACTTTATGTTGTTTTTTTCCCCCCAAAGTAGAAATATTCCCGAGGGGAGAATACCGCACACGTCCCACTAGCCTGCAGTGCTAAAGAATGGCGCTAATTAGTGTTAAATTAAAATCGTAGGATCACTGCTTGGGTAGAAGTCAGGTGCTTTTTACTTGCGGTTTCTGAACTAGGCCTCGAACACGAATCAGATGGAACTAACTTTCTCACATGCCTGTTCTCCTTGTTCTTTACAGGGAACCTGCTGTGACGGGGGGAGGGGGACGCGGCCCAGCAATGAAAAGCCAAGAGCAGAAGATGAATCAGAACACCTTGAAATCACAAGTGCAAAGTAAGGGATATCAGCAGAGGCTGGGGGAGCTTAGTTTGCGTTTTCTCCCCTCAGGAATTGAGAGACGGTCCCTAACTGAGAGAACGGTGAATAGACCCAGGGTGAGATGGGGGCATAGCATTGACAGATGTTTATATACACACAGCATGGCACCAGTGTTCCATATGTTATAGGTGGAACCTACATGGTCACGAGGGTCAGCCAGTCCTATAGGTGGGGCCGCCTAGGGCGCCATCTTCTAAGGGGGCGCCGACTTAGCAAGACCAAGTGAAATTGGGCAGTGAAGTTTGCCGGGGATGGGGGGGTGATGCCAGTAGCGAAGTTTCTGTAGGGTGGCACAGGGTTTCACTGGCACCGATGCTTACAATGACTTGAGAGACTCTTATAGGGAATTTTCAATGTTTTAATGTACTACCACCCAGAAGTCTTAAAGAAGGACCAGAGAGGGCCACTAACCCAAGTGTGAGGTACCGGGAGTTATGAATAGAGCAGTGGCAAGTCCTGGCTGACCTGCTGAGATGGCTGTCTGAAGGGTTTACTTAAGCACGTGTCTCATAAGCGTAGCTGCACAGCAGGAGCAGCCTGCGACGGTCCAGCTGAAAAGGATTTCGAAATACGCGCTGAAAGAGGAGAACATGGAAAGGGAAAAGCAGCTGTTATTGAGTAGCTATGTAAAAGGCAGACGTACCCATTCTCACAGGTTCTTCCTTCGTTGTACAAATGACTTCTCAGAGCGTTCTGAACTTCAGCCTAAATATACTATGGAAACTGCTGCAGATCTTCACTAACAATAAGGTCCCACAGCTCATCTTCAGATGAGGAACACCAGTGTCTGGTTGTTGATGCATATAGATGGCTTTGTTCTATCAAGATTTGTTTTTGTTCATTTAAGTCAGGTTCATTTAAGTCAGGTTCATTTAAGCCAGCGGTGGCCTGTCATATCCTCAAAGGGCCGGTGTGTATGCAGGTTATGCAGGGTAACCTTTAGGTAGGCTGTTCAAATCCAGGTGTGTGGCCTCCTCAACCAATCAGTCCTCTAATTAGTAATCTAATTAGGGAGTTGCAGTGAAATCCCGCACACACACCGGCCCTTTGCGGATAAGATTGCCCCCCCCTGTTTTAAGCCATTACTGGGTACTATATATAACTTGATAAGAATAAGCAATTGGTATCACAGTCCACTGTCTCCTGGGGTGGTTTGTCCTGTTAAGCTGGTCTGTTGGGGTGATCCAGGCAGCCTGCCTACTGCCAGTGAACACCTTGTCGAAATGTTTTCTTAAAAATCCAGAGACTGGGCTCTTGGTCATAATAATTGCATAAAATGCAGCAACAGTTGAAGAACGTGGTCTTATATGATGTGACATGGGAGATGGGCAGCCGTGTAAAGGGAGCTGTATCTGACCACAGCTTTGCTTCTTACACAAGGGTCTCATATGGACAGCGGACCTTGTTGAGAGAAACTGCTACCTTTTGATGCTTATTTCAGTTCAGGATGTCTCACTATCCATCAATGCCATATCAACCAGGGATGACGGATAGCAAAATTAATTCTGCCTGGGCATGCACAAGGAAAAGGCCAGATAGGATATGCTAGGATACACATGTTCCAAGTATGGAACCGGCATTTGGAATTCCATCATTTATCTTGTCGGGTATCTGTGACGCGAGACTGCAGGCACAAGGGCATTTTGGGACTTGGGGATTTGAATGGCTACTATTCAGCTTGTGCAGTTGTTTTTCTTTCCTCATTATCTTCTTGTCCAATCACTGAAGTCATTGAGGTCCCATCCATTTAGGCAGATTGCATCACACTTTGCAGCTTTGAAAGGAGGAAAAACAAAAAATTCCTTAGATAAACTCGTAATAAAATTCAAATCTCAAAAACTAATCACACTTGTTTCAGATACAATCTGTCCAGTCTGCTGGGTTCAAAGGTGAAACGGTGAAATAACGTCACTAGTTGCATACTAAATTGGATGCAGATGGTTGCACACTGCATGGTGTTAGAAGTATTTAAAGTTAAATTTTGCATTTTTAATATCAGCTTTAAATCTGATCAATATCTCTATTTTTTTTCTCCATTTTTACATGCTTTGCCTCAGTCGTGTTTAAAGTAATTTAAGCTCTAGTGGCAGATGAAAGTCAGCCCAATAGCCGGCATTTCTTATACATAAGCAAGCATTGTTGTTTTGGCAGATGATCCAAGGTCAACGAAGAGTCTCCAGTTCCGAAATATCGCTCCTAAAGCACCCATGGCAGGTCCTGGCCCCGCTGTTCTGCCCTGCCGGGGTCCCTCCACTCTGCCTGAGGCCACCACGCCAGTCAGCCCCAGATCTATTGTCGTCCCCGCCCAGAACTATGCTCTGATGCAAGTGGCTGGGCAGGAGGGGACTTACTCCTTGGTGGCCCTGCCTACATCGGTGTCCTCTCAGTCCCCAACTCAGCCACAGATCGTTCAGAGGGACACTTCAGCTGACAGAAACATGAAGCTACCCATTCCCAGGTACCGGCCCACAAGGATAAAAGGCACACCGGAAAAAGCCAAGCTCCAAGAAGTCCAAGTGAGTTCTGGCAAGGCGACTCAGCAGACGCGAGGTCCGGCACAAGTCCGACCCAAGGACCACATGGACGCCTGCTCGACTTTAGAGCGATTGGAACCCGTCCCGTTGAGATGTCCTGATATCGTGTCCACAGCCTTACTGACAGAGAATCTTGGGCCAGGTACTGAGACTGGCAAAGATGCCTTAGACACAGCAAAGTTCAACATCCAGGCATCTGGTGCACGTAGTCCACCTATCCCTGTACCGGCGATGAGTGCAAACACCTCTGCAATCAGACCAGAGGATGGGTCCCCAAACAAGCAATGTCTGACTGAGCTGACTCTGCCCCCAGCTGGTAGGGTCGCCACCACCATTCTCTCTCCAACAGTCTTCAGTAAAGCAGTCCGCTTCGTCCCTTCACCTCCCAAGGGGAAGCTGCCGATACTTCCCTACCCAAGAAAGAAAGGTGTGGACTTAACTGTGGCTAAACTGCAGCCTAAATGTCCGGAGCCTCAGCCGTGCCTTGTGAATACTTTGCCAATCGCCACGACAGCGTCCACTGTCGCTCAAGAAACGTGTCAAAAACCGACTCTTAACAGCATGCGAACGCCGGACACCGATTTTCAGAGTATGGGGCCCTGTACATTGCTGAAGAAGAGGGCAAGAAAGAGAAAGGCCTTTGAGGACGTGACTTTCGAGGCCAGGAAGAAGAGGTCGTTGTCGTTTTCCCGGCGAAGGGTTCCAGAGAAACCAACACCAGCAAGTCAAAGTGAAACAATCGCTAATATTTCCAAGAAGTACCGCAGCATAATGCCAAAGCCGCTGTTGATGTGGGAGGTGCCTCCACAGATGGTGGCTGTCTCATCCGTTCCTGCAGCCCAGCACCTGGGACAGGAGTTTGTCCTCAGCGAGAAGCCCTCGGACAGGACGCTGGACTTTCAGCAGTCAGGTGACACGTCTGTCAAGCACGGTCCCCAGCGAGCTGTGGTGACTGCCCACGTCAACTTGGGGAGCCGCTTGCCTCACCGTTGCCCGGTTTGCGGCCGCTGCTTCCGCTTCAGGAACCACCTTCAGGGACACATGAGGATTCACACCAACGGCAGGCAACATGGCAACCCTGCCGGTCGAAAGAGCCACTCTGGCAGCCTCAACACTCAGGCGAAGCTGCACCACCATGCTGAGAGCCGCCCCAGAAATACCTTGCTCTGTCAGTTCTGCGAGAAGGCCTTTGGCTACGTGGGTGTTTACTTCAGCCATTTGCGGGAGGTTCATAAAGTCATCCTCACCGTCGAGCCCTCAATTAGCCAGCATGAGGATGACATCCCAGTCGAGGGGTAATCTATCTTTTTCAACCTTCATACTCTGAGGAAATATTTATTGATTGCATTCTTAATTTCATAGCTCTTTAGTCCTAGTAGAAAAGTTTTATATTTCATTCAGTGGTAATTCCAATCACTTATTAGTGAATTGTTGATATTGTAACCCCAGATTTGTGCATTATGGCATGCTCTTCTGTCATTCCAGCATGATGTCTCCAGACTCTACTGAAGAGCAAGGCCATGAGCAAGAGGACCCTGTAGAGCTGCAGATCAAATGTGCACGTTGCCAGGCCACCACGCCTACCTTCGCCGACATGCGGCTACACCTGCTGCACGTGCACCAGGAGAATGTCCCGCTCCGTCCGCTGGAGGGGGCCCGGCGGGGGTGTCGACAGGCCGAGGATGAGCTGGTGAGGCACGCCGCGCACTACTGGAGGGAGCTCAACGAGAGGAAGAACCTGGCAACCGGAAACAGTTTTAAGGTGGAGGATGAGGAGGAAGAGGAGGAAGAGCTGCTCTCCTTCTCGAAGGTCACGCGTGACATATCCTCCCGAGGGCAGCCAGACGGGGCTGACATATTCACCCATGGCAGCAAGGACCCTGCCTCGGGGCAGACTGGGGTTGCCAGGGATGTGTCACTGAGGGCAGGTTCTGCCTTTAACTGTGTGCTCTGCAGCGCCCTTCTCAGTACGAAGGAGGAATTGCTGAACCACTGGGAGAGCTGGCACCATTGCAGTGACCCTACACTCTTGTGGGAAGCTCTGAATTGCTTCCTGGGTCCTGGGAGGCCCAAACAGGAAGTGGAAGAAGAGACCTTCTAATCTCGCTATAGCGTAATTTCCCCCCTTTGTAGATGCGTCATCCACCCTTTCTGAGTCTCGGTAATTAAAGAATCTGCATCACGTGGAAATGACCTGCCTGACACCGACCCTCTCCCGCCGTGATTTTATTTTTAAATGAAAAATTCCCTCTGCTCTTATTCACTTTTGCTGTTTTTAGTAGGGGCACAGAATGACAGGAAGCCTGTATGTATTGTAAGAAAAGTAATAATAAATAGTAAATAATATTTTGGCCACATGGATAGTATTTAAGTTGTTTTGCGTAAAGAGATGGTGTGTGTACTCTGCGTACACATGAAGCACAGGAAATACATGCAGGACATTTTTATGTAGCGATGTGTGAAACCTGAATGGTGTCCCATCCTGGTGTCTGTCTGTATGCTTCTGGTGTAGATCTGGTCTCCAACAGCGTGTACTTATAGAATAGCTATCTACTTAGAACTCTGCCGAAATTTGACTAAAGGAATATGGTACAATCTCAATTTAAAATGGGGTACCTTTTCACATTTCACATAACATGAAACTAAGACATTAAGGCCTTGTCTCGTCAATGCTGAGGTTTTAAGTAGCAGAGTGAGTTAAGACGTTCGGAGAACGTAGCAAGCAGGTATAAATATGCCAATAGTCATCTCGCATTCCTTTTCTTTAAAGTAACCTGTAGTTGGGGCTATGAACACAGAGCGTAGGCTATCAAGGAAGAGGGTGATATTAGGAAGGTTTCTCTGGGGGTGGGAGTGGTATGTGCTTAATCAGAGGATTTTACAGAAAAAAACGTCTCTGTGCTCCCTGTAATCATTCTGGCGAGAAGGGTGGGGACAATAATTTTGTTTTAGACATAATTGTGGAATTTGTGAATAAATGTGATTTTTCCCAATTCCATCGAATAATGTAAAATATATTTCACGCGTGGACAATTAGATTGGTTAATACTAATATTATGCTTAGTACTAAGCATTATATTGACCAGCCAATCATTTTTGAGCCTTTAGTCCCCATGACCTTGGTGCAGGGTCTCCAGTACTCATGAAGGCGTCTGTCTCCTCATACTTTTCATAAAAGCCCTGTCACACATGTAGGCTGAGTTGATCAAATGTGCTGTTTCTTTTTTTTCTTTTTTTTTTTTTTACATTTCTGGCAGATTTCACGCAGATTTCATTTTGCAGGTGGGTAATGTTTCAGTACTCAAATACAGTGCTACCCCAATATTTCATAAGCATGCGGAATGACCAGATCTGGAATGTAAACAAACATTTTAACAAGCGCCACACTCCCGGTTAAGGTTCTCCGTACACTAATTAAACAGGTGTGGCCAGCAAAATGTGCCATTGAGGATTCAGTTTGTGTTGAAATCTGGTTGTTTGTTTACTGACTCCGTTACCTGATAAGTGGTGAATGTTAACTTAAACATGGTTTGTCTGTTATCTCGACATCCTCCCTAGTGAAATGAGTTGTTGGAATTTTCTCTTGTGGCATCAAGGAGAAGCAAAAAATTTTAATGGAAGACGCCTCTGCCGCAGTATTAAGAAAATCACTGTGAAACCGACATTCTACTTAACACCTTCTTAGGTTCACTTCTGATCGACAGTTGCAATGTAAATGTTCTAGAGTTGCATCGGCAAACCTTACACCAGACTCGCACGTCCTCTCACAATCACCAACCATCTGTCATGTTCCTGAGGGAGACCTGCAAAACTCCATTTGAGTGATCTTCGGCCTAAACAGTTCCAACATTAGTGGTGTCACAGGAAGTTCTCCAGGATCGCTAATCCTGCACCGCCACAATACCGAATGACACAATTCTGGCTCAGATCTGCCCCCATCTGCAACCGAACAAGACATTGGTTTTGGTGCCCCCCCCCCCCCCCAGTTCCAAACAACAGAACCTCAGCAAGGTAGCCTCTTTCTGGGCCACCTGGAACATTTTCCTTCGGGGTAGTTAAACTTAATTTGTCTTTACAAAACTGAAACCAGATGTTTTAACAAAAAAAACACCATTTCAGCAGAACACCAGCATTTTCTTGTTGTCAGGATCGCTCATGTTTCCTCCTTGCATCCATGAGTCACTATTTTCCTGTCTGCGTTTGGCATTTTCACACCTCCTCTCACACAAAACCCAAGTCTTCAAATTAAGCGACACCTTAAAGGTGTTCTTAAGATGGAATGAAGCCCTGATATGTCCCTCCTGTGTGTGACGTTGGTGTAATTGTTCATTTGGCGTTGACCTCCGCAAATTAAACCTGGACCAGGAGACCCACCCACACGGAGGCTTATGAAAAACCCCATTACCAGTTCCAGTTCCCTCTCATTTTGCCATAACAGCTGCCCACACAAGAACTGCTTGACCACAGTATGTGATTTATGAAAAAACAACAGGTTTCAATTGGCACTTGCTTTTTTGTAATACTTCCGGGACTCAGACACCCTTAAGTTATTATGACAGGTCTAAACCCTTAATATCCATCCACGCAATGTAGACCGTATGATCTGTGCCAAGGAACATAACGCACAGACTGCAGCATGAACACGTAATTCTGAGTCCCTCCTGTTAAAAGCATGACTGATTTTATGACTTCCCACACACTGTTGCATTGTGGGGCATTCAGTTTATCTCAACAGGCTGAGATGGTAAAAATCAGCAAAATCCAAGCATCTCAACGAATACTTCATTCTGCCTGGAGAACATTAAGTACTAGAACAGGGTTTTTCCTGGTTGAAAAAGGAGCTGAAGTGATAACTTGTCACAGTACATGCCCAGTCTTGTGTCCTGTCGTTTGCCTGTTGTTTCGCTTGTCAGCTTCTGGCCCACATAGATTGACCCATAACTTTTGGAACTGATTAAATAAGCGTCTTAACGCAGTAAAGAAGTTGGGTAATCTGTTATACAAAGCATATCCATCAAATACAGCCGTGGACCAATGTCACGCCACGCTTTCAAATGACCAGGAAACAAGATGGCTGCTTTGGAAAAGTGTTTGCTTTCAGTAGCACAAATGTCGCTACGAAAGGCATTCTCATTTTTCCAAGAGACATCAGCCAAGGCGGCATGTCAGTTAATTCATATCCTGATTGTATATCGCTAATGCAGTAGCTAATCAACTGTAACATAAACTCTATTGGACTGGGACTGAGCGGCAGTGTATTTGGTTGGTCGTTGGGGCTGCACAGTCGCAGGTTCTGGAGGGTCGTGTGACTGAGATTAACCCTATTGATTTTTTCCTCACCTGTCTTCCATTCTCAGTATCTTGTACACATCAGTGTGTTTTGTTCTGCTTAACCCATAGTAACCTCTGTCTGTGTGGGAATTTGCTTAGTTGCCTATTTCTCCATTGCGCCAAAATGGCTGGTTTTGGAGGGAAAGTTTCTTCTCTCCTTCCCTGCTCCCATCTGCCTCCAAGAAAGGCAATCAAAATCAATATTCAAGACCCTCCCAAAATTCTTGTACTGCATCATTTCTTCATCCTGACAAACGACCTTCTCGTACGATATTGTACTCTCACGTTCTTCAGAAAGACCTCCGCTTCCACTCACAGGGCTGATTGATCTGCAGGTATCTGTTGCCGGTGGACAGTGTTATCATCCCAGTCTCTGTGGTTGGGGGCTGGTATCTGTGCCGCGCTCTCTGTTTGCACACCCCCCCCCCCCGTGACATGCATGCTTTTCCCACTTCTTTCCACAGTCCAAAGTTAACTGAACTGGTGGCTCAATATTGCCTGCGGTGTGTGTGTGTGTGTGTGTGTGGTCTGTGATGGGTTCAGACTCAGTAATTCAGACTTGTGTGTTATGTTGCTTGGAACAAGGCCCAGGTCTCCATAGCAACCCTATTCTGGAGGATGGATGGATGGACTCATGTCCCCTACAGTGCAAAACAATGTGCCACTGAGAACAATGACACCCCCACATTAGGCCTCCATCACTATTGTTGAGACCCATTTAGCTTACTAAACAGTTTGAAACAATGCATTACTGCTAACAGAACGTAGCGTCTTGGCATGCATTATTACAGTGATGCTACAAAGTGATTTTACTGCTGTAAATGGAGTCATTATTTCTCTGTATAATTAACGCTTTTTAAAGAAAATCAGCCGTCACCACTGTCTGAATGCTCTGGTCCCCCTCTCTCTACTTCCATTACACTGTCCTGCTGATTCGGAGGGCGATAAGCATATGTGTATAGAAACGTGTGCGTCTATGTCAACAAAAATCTTATCTAATCACTTTCCTGCACAGCAGACCAGAAAATCAGACCTGAGGCGTGCTTTACATTTGTTATGTATAAAAAGTCAAATACGGCGCCGATTTAAAAATTCCACAGCAAACCTAATGACACAAGGCGCTGTTTATGAATATGCACGTAAATAATTCAGCTGACTCTTCCTGTTTGTCAGAACATGTGTCCTGTCATGAGTGGATCCATTAATGTCTGGCACTGATTCACAGCCTTTCTGGAAAGTCTGAACTCTTGAAGTGGGAATAACGCAGTCAGTTAAAAGTACTCAAGGAGTCAGTTTCTATATGCATTGCTCCAGTCGATTTATTTAATGAATCTGTTCATCAATTAATTATCTACATCTTAACACCTTATAAAAGTCAATATCTAACACAGACCAGATTATTATTTTTTTATTTTCCGCAATACAAGGGGAAAAATCTTTTTCTTAATTAATAGCGAGGGTTTAACCTTTGTTGTTGAATGAGGATGTCCACTGAACGTTTACAACAACTAAGCTGTTTAACCTAGGCCTAATGAATACTGACTGATGACTATCTTGGCAAAAATGTAATTGGAAAACCAAATATGTCCATCTTTCTCTTATTCTATAACCTTTGATGAAGAGGGGAATTTAAATGACCGTGACAGTTTATGGATCCAGTGGCCAACGTTACAGAGGACATTTAGAAACAAATTCTAGAATTACCCGCCACTGTAGTTCATCGTCGTCCACCTGACTGTTATTTAATCAGTATTATGCAGAGGTGGATAGTTCAGGTCCCGAAAGTAAAAATCCAGACCAAGATTTTGTTTCAACCACCCAGTTGAGTACCCTGTGACCATGACTCCTTGTACTCAGCTGGTTGGTTGAAACAAAATCTTGGTCTGGATTTTTAGCTATGCGCCTGAACTATCCATCTCTGGTATTACGTGAAAACCGCAATTGCAGATATTGACATGATTCCGTACATAAAACAAGGTGCATGACACTGTATCCCAAAAAGCCTCCGCCAGCTTCTCTATCACAGAAACATCACCCGATGTGCTAAAACGACTAGTAATTGGGAAACATTTAATTCAGAATTTGACACTAGAGTAAACAATGTCATGTCGTGGTTTTTTTTTTTTACACAAACACCAGTGAGAAGAGCAAAAGGTTACTTATACGAATTTACCTACGTAATCATCTCTGTAGGCTTCTCTGTGCATCATGTGACGTTTGCTAATCAGGTACTGTGTGATTTTCCTGATGTTATTCAAAGTAAATGTACTTCAGTCTGGGCGTCGGCTGCAGTGTAGTTGGCAGAGCATACTGACCATATGCCTTCACCACTAAGGTCCTAGATAGAGGCAGTGCTGATGAATGAGGCTGGCCAGTGATTCTGTCTTGAATAGTTGCATTGGCTGGTGTTCCAGTGGTAGCACTGTGTTCCAGTCTGGAGTTGTGCTGGGTTAGTGGTGCCGGGCAGGTTTGAGTTTACTCATCGCCCCCCCCCCCCAGTTTGGCGACTGTACGTTGGAGTTCACCCGGGGGCACGAGAGGGTCACCTCCATTTGTCTTTGAGTCGGGAGACGGGATCCGACTGTAGTCAAGCGTGTATGTGCCAAGCAGCAGTTCAGAGTATCCATCCTTCTTGGAGACCTTGGGAGGGGGTGCTGCACTGGACGGTGTGTGGAAGGTCTGAGAACTGTCTGCTGCGTTGTCTTAGGAGAATGTGACAAAGTGACCAGCAGTGAAGGTGCCAACTGGGGGGTTTAAGTGTCTTCAAGGTGAACAAAAGTCCATGTGTATGTGTGTGTGGGAGGTGCTGATCTTAGCGTGTCGGTGGGGGGGTTTTAGCAGCAGTGAGGTTAGTAGGAAAATAGCATAAAAGTGATTGATGCTCAGCAAGATCCACATGGTCTCTTTGTTTTCCACCACTTATGCTAAGCTACCCTGAGCTTTGTCCATTGTCCACTGGGAGCACTGGAAATTCAGGCTGCCAGTGTAGTGAGTGTGTTGGCCTAGTGGAGACGGGACAGGAATCGTTGAGGTTTAAGCTTAGGGTGGACCAGAGTGTATTGGTGACATCATTTGGGTCAAGTGAGCAGAACTGGTCAGGAGGTCTTAAATCAGCACTAATGGTGTGAAACGCATAGCAGTGACGAATACCAACTTGGCTGCCGTGCTGAAATTACAGGGAGGTGTCACACCTGATACCAGTAAAAGTACTCCACCACCTAAATATTTAAAGACACATTTTAACATGGCAAATGAGATGGATTGTCAGGAGAATTCACCAGAGCCCTGTGGAGATGATTACACTATGGCTACAAGCTCATGTCCAGTCCCTGAGAATTATAATCTTGTGATTATTTGGTGACAGACTGCTTGCTTCTCTGGTTTAGAGCTCTGGATTAACCAACAATCAAGTATGAAAGGATCATAATCAGATCAAGAGTCTTCTCTGCATGATTGTCGCATTTGAGAGAAGGACAGTTTCTTTAGATCGCTGTCGAATGCTTTTGTTGGTTGCAGAATGTGATTTTTATTCAGAAGCTGAGACCATAGTCGAGTTTTTTTCAGCACTGCATTGGTTTAGAATAGCAGAGCAAGTGATGAAATGCAGTTCATGATGCAGGCTGCAGTGCTGGGACAGAACGCTTCACTGTACCATGTCATCTGGAGGGAGAGTTTCTCCAGGTCTCACACTGAGATCTGGACGGTTCCTCTGCGATACTCAATAGGATTTTAACTGGATTCAACATTTATTAATCATCATTTATTATTAAATAAAAATACTTACATGAGGAGTTCTTGTGTGTTTTCAATCTCTGGAAAACCAAGATGGAATATTTCACTATTAGGTTATATGTAACAGAAGACTTTTCAAACTCAGAAGCCTCTTGAGTTTGCGTCATGTTTCTGGATACTGTAATGCGCAAATATCTAATTTTCTGTCTGATGTCATAAAACCATTACTCAGAGAGGACGTGGTTCAGACCTTGACAAGGCCGGAAAGGCCTTGTACCACACCAGAGAGCTTGCTGCTGTTAATGGTCTGACAACACAGAGACCCTCCCGCTTCCATGAAGACTGGGAGAGAAAAGCTGATGGAGTTAGTATGTTCTCTCAGCACCCTGTGGCTTTTCTCTGGATATTTATCTTTTCTAATATAGTCCACCGACATGCATTTAGGCTAATGCTAAATTGCTAAGTTTGTGAGCATCCTGTGATGAGCTGGCCTTCTCCCCAAGGTTCTCTTCCACGTCGCCTCATGACTTCTGATTAAGCTGACAGAAGATGGATGGTTGTTACAGGGGCATATTAATTCATGTATTTCCCATACTTGGTATATTCCACAAACAGAGGTAGCTAGTTCAGGTCCAGAAAGTAAAAATCAAAACCAAGATTTTGCTTCATCCAACCAGTTGAGTATCTGTGACTGCTTTTCCTAACGCTGAAATAGTTGGTATGCACAAAATTTTGGTCTGGATTTTTACTTTGTGGACCTGAACGATCCATCTATTGTCCACAAACCTAAGAGGAAGAGGAGCTGCAAGGTTAGGGAGTTAACAAAAAACTGTTTTACAGGTCATCAGGAGTCCATGTCGACAATTCCCAATAATAAGAAGCTTTTTTATAGTATGTTGCATATGTATGAAGGTTAATGTAGTGATACTGAGTTTTACTGAGTCTGTCTTCCTTGACCTTAGTAACATGTAGCATGTTCAGTCCTGGACTGGGCAAAAAATCTGAGCCTTTGAGCAGCTAAACCGAGCCGCTCGTGATTGTTCATTTTCTCTTTTTGGAGTTAGACAGTTGTGAACCGGTGTCAACCACAGCAACAAAATCTCAGTCGCTTAATTCCTCCCGGTGACTCTTCACTTGGAAGCAGCACTTCGCTAACAAGAAACACCATTAATCGGGCAGAATGTAGGGCCCTCGGTGCGGTCTTGGGGCTGCGTTCGCGTCAGCTAAATAACCACCATGCTAGTCTGGGATCTGATTTCGGATTTTTCTTCTGCAACATTCAGTTGTGTATATACTGTCACCTGCTGTGTTTTTTCCTACGTAAGTGAAGGTCCCTTCATCTTTAGTGCCAAAAAACATGAAGAACAGCAGTCCGGAAGTAATTATAGCACTCTAATACAGAATAATAAAATAATCTATGAAACCTTAGAGTGTTGTGTAACATTAACGGTTAGATGAGGGTTGTGAGATTTCTGGTAATTTACAGTAGTTTGTCTTGGGAATATTCACACCTATGCTTCCCACAAGCCATTGCGATAAATGCATTTGTAATGCAGGTTTTAAATTAGTATATTATTGCAAAATGTTGGTGATTCTGGCACTCGTGTAGATTTCTTTCTGGAAATGTGAGATGACCCCGAGGTTTGGAGAGATGTTTCACAAAGCTGGACACTGAAAATGACTGCTGAAGGATAGACCCTGAGGGATGCAGTTTCAGTGATGGACATCAGGAGAATATTTATGGAGTTTAGGTCAGCCTTGGATGTTATGAATGAGGGAAATTAAATTCTACACCAAAGGATGAAAATATTTTTTAGAATATACCTGATCGTGCATGGAAGCTGCAAATTTAACAGTTTGATTAATATTTCTTAGTTAAGATTTTTTAAAAATGACACCCACGTGATGCATCTGCCCTGTGAGTAATCTTACTTTGTTGACATTTTAAAAAGTAAAGAATGATACATAGAAATGGCTTATCTGCTATGGAATAATAATGATTTACTTTAAATGCAAACCTAGGCAAGCTTTCTTGTAATGTTTTAGCATTTCCCACTGAACTAAAGTGATGCTTTTAACATTAAAGTATTAAACATTAAAAGGATATGCAGTATTTCAAACAAATATAACCATGTCCCTCCCTTCTTGGCTATGTTAGGTAAGACACTGGATTTGTGGACACAATAACCCAAAGCCCTGAAAATCAGAATATCTTGTCATAGAGCCCAGCAACATTTTTGTTCTACAATTTTTTGAGTTTGGTCAATTCTGCCCATGTATCCATGTCTACCGTGCAAGTTTATGCATAAACATGGAGGGAAATTTCACAAAAATCAAGTACCTGAAACCCAGTCATCAGGGGTAAATTTTCACCCCGCTTGTGTTTACACCGATCATTAGCAATCAAAGCTGTTAAACTCCTTCACACAGGGACGTAATGAAGCTATTATGAGATGCATATTGCCCCCTGCTGGACCTTAATGGCCCTGCAGGGTGAAAGTTGAGCAGCTGTAGGCGTGACAGACTGGTCGTGTGGAACAGGCCAACGTGTAATTAAATGTTAAACGAGTGCCTTATCACCTGGAGACAGATGGATGGGGTTTTTTTTTTTTTAAAAAGTACTCGCTCCCAGAAAGCGGCGATTAACTCTTCAGTTGTCAGTCACGATGTGACCGTGCCATTAGTTTAATTTAGATGCAAAATGCGATTTAGCTAAACAAAAGTGCAAACAGTACTCTAACGGGGATTTAAAGATTTTATTTTGTCTCATTTCCTTTATATCACAAAAGAGGTTCTTCTGAAACGCAGACTAAAATCCTTCTGTATATAAACTGTACACAAAAGCAAGGCACTATATATAGTTTAAACTCACAAGGAAATTTTAATTCCATGCCTTTACATTACAAATCGGATCTTAGCACCTGTAAGCAGAGGGTCACAGACACTTCAGAATGCAAAATAAAAAGTAAATCCTTGGCATTAATATTTTTTTTTCTCCATCGCTTCCATTTAAGAATCAACAGAAAATGAACATTCCTATCAACATATGACACAAACCCCTCAGTATAAACGCATCTGTTTTTTCCTTCATTATTAGGTGTTTACATAAATACAAATTATTTATATATTGCACAAACACACAAAAAATGCTTTGGATAGATAGCACGTGCCCAGTTTGGTGTTACTCGGGGGTTAATGGTAGATGGTACTGGTCAGTGAAAAGGACATGTGCATATTTTAAAAGCAACGTCTTGACAGCCCCTGGAAAAAGCTTCTCCGGAGTACCGGGAACTCTCCTACAAAGACATAAAATCGAAAAAGAAAAGAACACCCAAAAAGCCCCCCCAGGAAACAGTGTCTCCGACTACTTCCTGGAGGCTTGACCGATTCTGTTCCTCGCCCAATCAGCACTTGCGATTCCCTTCATGGCTTCAGGCTGGAGGTTGGAGCGACGCCATTGGCCGGCTGATGAGCCCCTCCCCCCTGCGACCGCAGACTGCACTCCCTCTAAAACAGACCCTTGGCTTTCTTCACGTTCACTTGCTTCCATCCCGGCAATCCTTCAAATTCATCCCGACTCATCTCCAGAGCGCGCTGCCAAAATAAGCACCCCTGTTAATCACAACGTCAGCAGAGAGGAGCCAACTGGGAAATATTCAGGGAGGGATAATCCATGTCAGGTAGGATACGGGTTGCAAGCTACCATTTCAATTAAATGGACCTGGATTTCACTTGCTGCGTGTTGATTGGTCAGTCTCCTACAATCATGCGCGTGTCACTGATGTTAATGTGAATGAGCTGGATGAGATTTTCAATCAAGGAAACAAACCAATAAAATCACAAGAACGATTCAACAATTAGGTTGAGCACAGTATCCATTTGGTTATAAAGTAGCTTGTAAAACCTGAAGTAGCTCATAGTTCCTCACTGACATGGATTAGGTGCCAACCCTAGACTCACCTGAATCTGCATTTTGCACTAAATGGGTGCCTAACTCTAACATCCAAGTGATTCAACACGCTAGAATTGCTTTCAGAGTAGTATTTTGAATCACCTGCTTTCAAATAAGTTTTGTGTTGGTACCGCGGCACACCCAAAACCTGGGGGCCACAAACGCACTGAAACGCCTGTTCTGAGACGCCACATTTAAAAACACAAATGTACTTCAGTGGTTATCAGGATTCCAATGTCAAGCGAGAGTCTGCTGTTAGCTTAGCTGCTGACACGGAGATGAGGTTAAATTTCCAGTATAAGGGTAGGACTGATCCTGCAGAGCGTCTGATAAATATGGAGCAAATAAATACAGACATATATACAAAAATGAAATATATTAAGCGACACAGTGGGTAGCACTGTAACTTCAGACCTCAGAGGCCAGCATAGAGGTTCATTGGGTTTTCCCTGCAGACCAAGAAACGTTATTAGGTGAACAAGTGTCTAAATTGTCCATTGTGTGTGTGTGTGTGTGGATTATGTTTATATTACATTTTGGGGACCAAATGTCTCCCACAATGTAATAAAAACCTCTTATTTTGATGTTGTGGGGACCATTTTCCAGGTCCCCACAAAGATCTGTGAATACAATCAAAAAAAAATTAAATGCCAAAAGTATTTTGTTTGTTTACTTATGGGTAAGGTTCGGGCTGGGTTAGGGGTTAAGGTCGTCATGTTGGGATCAGAGTTCTCCCCATAGAAATGAATGGAGAGTCCCCACAAAGATACAATTACAAACGTGTGTGTGTGTGTGTGTCTTGTGTGTGTGCCCTGTAATGGAGTGGAATTCCATCTGGGGGGGTACCCTGTTCTTCCTGGAATAACATCCAAACTCACCATCACTCTGTAACAGGTAAGCAACTTGGAAGATGGACGAACAACAAATGTGATTAAATAAACAGAACATAAAATGCATAATACAGTGAAGTATAAGTCAAATGGTGACAAGAAACAACAAAGAATAACATGCTTGTGCTGATAGTGAAAGAATAAATATGAATTAAAGTTCAACATAAACCAAAAAATAAAAACTAAATACCACATTGGTGTAAAGACTTGTGATTCTGAAGAGAGCTGTGGTGAGAGGAGTGAGAGTCATAGCTGCACGCAGAGCATCAGAGGGCCGTGTGCATTAGGGTGGGGACATAAGCAGGGGTGTCTGAGGGGGTGGGGGGCGGCAGAGAGGCAGGGGGCCCTGGCGATGCTCGAATGGGACTCACCCGTTCAGGAGCCCCTATATCCTGGAAGGCGGAGCTTAGAGTTAAACCAGGCCTCAGAAAACAAAACAGCATTTTTTGGTGACCAAAGGAGAGCAATGTCATTTAGAGCCCTTGGTAAAGTCAGCCCCCTCCCAAACCCGCTCGCTCAGTCACACTGAGGGTGGATTCCTCTCCCCTTTGGCCCTCTGTGACTTTGGGAAATCTAGACACGGAAGAGCGGGGTGTCAACAGGAATCGCTGACCCAGTAAACACTAGGAGTCGTCGTGAACATGATAACGGGAATGATCAAGCTCTGCTCTGACTGGCCTCTAAAGTCACTACTTCCCTGAGCAGCTCCTAATATCTGCCCCAGTCAGAGGAATAATTAAGCTGGAGGACTTAGAAAGTACTTTGCACCCCTTTTTGCTACAGTAGAATCTGCCTGAAATGTTCAATAGCTATTGCGTAATACCCTTGAAGTCTTCTTCTTTGTTAATTATTTTTGGGAGGGAAATGGCCTGTCTAATGCACACCCTTTCTCATTCTTGGATGTGATGCAAACTTGGAAGGGAATTTTAGATAGATTACATAGATCTCAGAGCTTCTCAGAGAATTCAGATATAGCAAAGCTGGCACCGACTAACTCAAATACAGACTATTGCATCGCAGTGGGGAAGTCAGATTTAATGTTCACCTTGAGTCTTTCATCTAAAGAAAAACACCTTCCTCCTCACAGAGAGGGAGGGGGTTGTGTCCTCACCTCAAAGTCCTCATCTGACAGGTAGATCTCCAGGCGCAGTGGGTCCACCCCCTCTGGAAGGGGTCGTGCCAAGAGTTCGTCCAGCGGGTAGCAGCGCTTGGACAGCCGTGCCAACACCTCCTCCACTAGGATGATCTGGTTGCATACCTCAGCTTCCTGGAGCACGGTGAGGGTATAGGTGGTGAACAGGAGGTTGGTGGGTGAGGCATACGCATGTATGCATCTCACGGCGTCGATCCCCAGGAAGCCGTTTGCAAAGACGTCATTAAAAAGTTTTTCCCAGCTGCAGCTTTCATGGGGGGTGTGGTGCAGGGGTTTAAGCCTCTGTGCTTGTGATCGGAAGGTCATCAGTTTGAATCCCATCCTTGGCACAGTAGTCATGTGTCTCTGCGACCCTTGAGCAAGGCCCTTAACCCCCCCCCACCACAAAAAAAAGCCAAATAAATGGCTGATCCAGTGCTTTGACCCCAAGTTTTACTCTCGACTGTATGTCTGAAGTCGTACACTTCCACACTAAATAGCACACCAAAATATTACAGTGTGTCTAAAACCATAGTGGGCACTGGTTAGTGAACAAAAAGAACTCAGATGGCTCCATACATCCAGTCAAATCCAAAGCCTGCGGGCACTGTACACGTTTCAATCCCACAATCGTGACTTCTGAGGTTTGTTTGGTACTTGTCATGCAGGACATTCCGCAGTAAAGTTCAAAGCTAGCGCACTGTGTCCGGAAGATGTACTCAGTCTTGTACTCGTGCCCTAAGGAATCGCACTAAGTGACCTATGGTAGTGTGTATTTTTCCCTCATTTATGTGGAAGGTGCGTAGCACATGATTTCGGATCGAGCCTATGTTTATGTCTCAAAGGAGAGCATGACAGCATATGCGAACGCTAAAGAATTCCAGTGTACCTGTGTACTTGTGGAAATGGCAGATTAAACATGGCATAGAAACATATGCACTTCGAACGTGTGCAGTGCTGGCTTGCCCGTGCGGCTCCCTGATAGAGCGAGAGGGCCGGTGGCAGCCAGGGGGCGCCAGAGGGAGCTCACCCGCTCTGTGATCTCAGCGATGTCCTCCCGATGCTCCCAGCTGGGGAACATGTTGGTAAAGGTGAGGGGCTCCAGGCCAGCGTGGATCAGGTACGACTTCTGTGGCTTCTTCTCGTTCTTCTCTGTTGAGGGATAAATGTTTGCTGGTGACTCCCACACTTACAGACCTAACCAGAAAGCCATCCCATCGACACAACCTAATCCCTATAAGAGGCCTACAGTTTTCTGGTAAAAGAAACAAAGTCCGGGCTTCAGTGGGTGAAACCAGACCACAGCAGACCTTTGCAGTACTCCAGCACCGTTTCCATAGCGCACTTCCTGTCTGCGTCCCACCGGATGCGGGCGGAGCCTGTATTCTCACAGTCCTGGGGCCACCAGCCCTGCCACAGGTACACCTCGTGGAAGTTGTCCACCAGGAAGAGGGCTGCGTCAGAGAAACCGCACGTGCGGTGAGGACAGGAAGTGACATCACATCGTGCGTCTGTCGCAGACAGGAGCGGGGGGAGACGGGGTACCTGGCTGGGAGGCGGCGTACAGCTCCTCCTGCAGGAAGGGCAGTGAACTGACCAGCTCAGCCACCCTCGAGGGGTAGAAGAACTCCTCTGCCACAAACTCCCCCGACGAGCTGGTCAACTGGAAGAGCCGTGGAGTGAAGTTGAACTTCCCAGGATCTGGGACCAGAAACGTAACTGGTCACTAATGCTTATGCAGTTTCACTGCTTATATGTGTCATATTGTACGATGGAGACATAAATGCTACCTGCTAATTTATAGTGACCACTAGATGGCAGTGATCACATTTCTTCACACATTTAAGAATGGATTGTGACAATGAGTATACACATTCATCAGTATTACATGAGTGTAGGACTAATCATAATATAATGATAATCTAACTTTACCCGGCCAATCTACACCAGTATGGAGTTTCCAGATGAAAGAACTGTTCACTTAATTTTGGGATCAGTAAATTCACTGATATGAATTTACTGATATGTTTGTTTGTGTTGCGATGGATGTTCGACGAAACTCAATCTGGACTCAGGGACCTGTACCTCTGGAAAGCCAGTACATACCATGGTGCCCAGATTACCTTGCAGCATGCAGTCGTAGGCCTTCCTATCCCTTCTTCCCACCGCCTCCCAGAATCCTGTGGGCTCCGCCCCCTCGTCGCACTCGTGAATGGTCACTTTGCTGCTGCTGTGCAGCCCCGCCTCTAGGGGGCACCTGTGCGGACGGAGATCGTGAGCTGCGGTTACCAGTGAGGGTCACTATTGCGGTGCAGGTTTCGGACCTCCTGCTCCTTCAGGAGGACACTAAGTACAGCTGCTATAAGGTTTACGTAACCTAAGACTTAGATAGGAAGGCCTACTCGGCACCATCCTCTCCAGTTAGGACGGCCTACTCGGCACCATCCTCTCCAGTTAGGAAGGCCT
>JAODUD010000082.1:10277758-10293657 GCA_026784285.1 Stomatorhinus walkeri | reverse complement strand
GCCCCACGGGCCCCCTGCACCCCAAGGGCCCCTGGGCAGCGGCCCCGCTGGCCCGGTCCGTAATCCGTCCCTGACTGTGATAGATATTCAGCTAGCTGAGGACTGGATCGAATGCTCGAATTATGGGGCTGCTTTTGACTTGGCTGTAAGATGTGCTAACTGCAGGCCCTGTATTTAAAAGAGGAGAATCCTAGGGTTTAAAAGGTCAAAGATTAGATTCCCGGCACATCACTAGCCAGAAGAAGGTGCGTAAAATTAATGTCTGCCGATGATAAGGAAGAGCTTGTTATTTGCGACTCAAAAGTTAAGGAATTTAAAAATTTGTAATTGCAGTAATTTAGTAGTTCCTGTGCAATACTTCTCCCAGTATAGGTTTTTTGACATGAATATGACTCTTTTGCCAGCAGTACTGTCTGCACTGCAGTGGTCTGCCCTAGAACTAATGAAAAATGACCCCAACAGTCTAAGTTACAATGAGATTGACGTCGATGTGTTATAGAGCTCAAAGAGAATGCTGGAAGCTAAAGGTTCATTAGCAATGGTGTACTGAGGGGATGTAACTCTGGTAAGATACATTTCCCAAACAGTCTCCGCATGCCTTGCAGAATTCTTGCCTTGGTTAACAGATAAGATCAGTTACAGTAATAGCCCATCTTTATTAGTGAGCCCTTCTCAAAATACTCACTGATACCAAATTTGCATCCTCCCATAGAAGTTAATTTGGACAAAAGAGGAATACTGGGTTTTTTTATTATGTACATTTTTAATACAAACTTGCTAAAATGTTTCTATCCCACTCTGCCGGTATTCCACCAACATGTGACCCCCCAACATGTTTATTGTTATACATCAGACCTACTTATCACTGGCAGAACTGATGTTGACAGTGTACAACATACAGTACGAAAAGCATTTAAATGGACAATATGGAAATGTAAGTCAGCCCTGATCTGATTTTGATCTATGAAATTCTGCAAGAATAAAACAAATTCTCACTGTGAGGATACAGAGATATGTGCAGTTTTTCTGCAGTGCATTACACCACTGCTAAGTCCTACATTCAGGCAGCAGGAATCACACGCTTCCTGCAGGCAAGACTGCAGCCGGGGGCATGTAAACGTGAACATGTCCTGCCTTTCCTCTCTTTATTACCCTGTCATTAATTTCAGGACTGACCTCATAATTCTTTTCTGAAAACACTGAAAGGTCAGGGCTGTTCATCCGGCTCCTAATGACTGTGTAAAACCTGCACTGCGTTCTCAGATAACAAGATAAAGGTCTTAAGTGATTCCTTGAATAAATAAAAAAGCTTCTGGCACTGAAGTCTTCAGCATTAGTCCTCCTGGCTCACGGACGAGCTTGCCAGTCGGAGTAAAGGATGCCCCTTTGGTTTCCGGGTTTAAATCTAGAATGAAGATCTACAATTCTAGAGTATGATTAGTATGGTAAGTGTACAATTCATATGATTTGTGTTTGATTAGCACCACCCTGCTGCTACTTATCCTCTCGTCTTCTAACTTAATTTTTTACAGACTGCTTTTGTTGTTCATCTACTTTTAAGACCTGCTAAGGACCAGATGTTTTTTAAAATTACGTCCTGATACGTGAAACCTTCTTTTTCACGTGACCGTAGTTCATCCTACCCTTGGGCTCCCAGAGACATTTTTTTCCTACAAATACTATACGCGTTTTTTCCTTTCCACTATCATCTCTGTGCTGAGAATATTGGTACTGTGCAGTCTGAGCTGCTGTTATTTCTATCCATGATGCTATTTCTGCGGGTTGTGGAAACTGTGCTTGGAATTACGTAAAAATGCATTGAACAGAAAACCTTCTAGGAGGCTATTTTAGTATTTGCAGATGGATTTGGAAAGAAAAACGTGTCTCTTGATGCGTTTCAGGTTTTTTGCATATTTTTGCTGCTGTCCCAACAAGACATAATTCATTCCCTCTCACCTACCCTGAGCACACACACACACACGCACACACACACGCGCGCGCACGTGCAATGGATCAACTGCGTAGAGGCATCAGTCCCCAATGCCATTCCGACATTCCAAAAGCGCTATGGCAACGAAGCGAACAGAAACTGAAGGAACGAGGGGTCGGAGACAGGCAGGATGCTGAAGCAACACCCTGGGAAGCAACACCCTGGGAAGCAACACCCTGGGAAGGTACGTGGAAGAGCTCACCTGGGGCTGGGAATCAATGAGCTGGCTCATTTGCCCAGCTTGGACAGGAGGAGGAGAGAATGTGGAGGACAGGACAGGATCCTACAGGCAGGACCAGACCGACAGCCCCATGGGATAGATGGACAGACAGGGCACTAATTACAAAAGGGTTGGGGCAGTGTTGGAAGATACTACGAAGACTGGGACCAAATAGACCACAATCAAAAGGTCATGCTTTGATTGTTTGTTGCGTCGATCGGCTGTTTTATTTGTTAATGCAATAGCCTTGGAAAGACAGCTGCTACTGCCAGGGACCATGTGAGCACACACACCCCTCGCACAAATGGAGCGAGCGTCAAGACCAGCGCGCGTCACGCTCAAGCGTCGAGACCAGCGCACGCCACGCTCAAGCGTCGAGACCAGCGCACGCCACGCTCAAGCGTCGAGACCAGCGCACGCCACGCTCAAGCGTCAAGACCAGCGCGAGGGGAAGAGGAGCCTGACCACTTCAAACCCAGACTGAGGATGAGGGTGAAACACGGGGGTATGACTGTAAAAAAGTGTCACAGGGTCACGATCCCCCCCCACCAGGTGACCAAAGCCATCAGCGTACGTGTCGGGCTTACCCAGAACTCATCAGACACTGCCAAGTCATCAATCACCCTCCCTTCCTCCTACAAACAAAAACAAGGTGGCAAGTTGAAGCCATGTCAAATCAATTCTCCAGAACGTGTAAATTCATTGGTTCCTGACTGCTGCCACTCAAAATCAATCCGCTTCTATTCGTTACTTAAGAAGGCGGGCCTGGTGGGTGGGGCTTACCTTTTTCTTGAAAGTCTGCTCCTTCTCCCACAGCTGTGTCTCACCCTCTGCCACCTGTATTGCCTCCTGCTTCTTGTTAATCCTGTTCCTCCAGTCCTCCTCCCCACTCTTCTTCAGCAAGGCCACCCTAGGATCAGCGGAAGGAACCACACTTGCCATCGATACTTCATGGCTGCTTATTCAGTACAGCAGGATTTCCCTATCTGTTCTTCGGGGACCCACAGAGGGTCCACATTTTCGCTCTCTCCCAGCTCCAAAAATGTGGGCTGTCTGGCAGGGAGCTGGGAGGGAGCAAAAACGTGGACCGACTGTCGGTCCCCGAGGACCGGATTGGTGAACACTGCAATACAGGGTCACTGTGAGCCCAGAGTCTTTACTGAAGCACAGGATACAAGACAGTGGACAGGAAACACCTCATCAGGACACACCCACTGCTGACACAGGTATATAAAAATGCTGCATTCCATTTTAACTCAAATTTATTTCATTCTGTGTTCCTAATTACAACGGGAACGCCCCCGGAGATTGAGTGCCTACTCGGAAAGTCGGAGGAATCTCCACAACCCTGAGCTCAGAATTCAAGATGGCTGCACACTTTATCAACAGAAGCTAAAGCTGTAGTTTTATACTGTTTATCGGCACTTACATCTTATTTGAGGCTCATTAAATTAGTTGAACACACAGTATTGTCCTACCGCTATCCGCGGACGTGTTGCTACGGTGTTTTTATGCACAGAAGACCTGCATAATGTGTTGTTATCCACTGATACTGCTAACAATGGCTAACTGGGCTAGAACGGGGGCATGTTTCACAGTTCAGGATTTCTTGCTTGATAACTTGTCAGATTTGGGGTAGTTGGGCTAAATGTTATTGAATGAAGATAAAGGCCATTTAAACTGGGGTAAATTAAATCCAACAAGGTGTCTCGCTAAGCAAGAAATCTTGCTTTTTGAAACAGGTCCCTGGTATTGCTGAATGACTTTCTGACTTGCTGCACTAGAACGCAGTGAACTCGGGTGACGTCAATCCCAGGTCTGACTTCTGACCTCCAGAGTAAATGGAACGCAAGATTAAACACACAGTCACACAATTTCCTACAACGCAAATCAGCAGCGGAATGGGTAGCTGTACAGGAGATGTCAGCGCCATCAAAGTGACATCAGTTCACCGAATTTCTGGTCTGCTTTGCCTTGGTCAACTGCATGTGAGGTGATCGTGAAGTGGAAACGTTTCTGAACGAGTTCAGCTGCGAAGTAATCGGCCAGAATAAGCTCACAGAATGGGAGCTCACAAACCAGCATCAATACTCAAACTGAATGGCAGAAAATCCCACCACCAATGTTCTACTGTGTAATAGAAAGCTTTCCCAGAAGAGTAGAGCGTGTTACAGTGAATTTATATTAATATCCTTGATTTTGGAATGTTGGACAAACTGGTGTCCACAGACTTTTGGTCATATAGTGTAGTTACACATAAACAATTTGCAGACACCAATTCAACTAAACTTCCTGACATATTTAGCAGACCATTTTATATGAAGAAACATACATTTAAGCAAGCAGGGTTAGTCTCTAGAACAAGTATAGGTTAGGGGTTCAAAACCACCCTATGGGCCACGGGATTTGAACCAGCAACCTTCTACTCAAAGACACAACACTCTAACTTGCTAAGCCACACAGCACTTCCGAAGTCTAGCCTGTGATGGGAAACTGAATAAAGTAAAGGAAGAAAATGTACACTAAAGAAGACAAATCTACATCATTATTGGTCTGGGGTCAAGGATAGACCTCAAGGGTACACCCCAATGATAGACCCCAAGGATAGACCTCAAGGGTACACCCCAATGATAGACCCCAAGGATAGAGCCACCCCTGTTTTTAGCTAATGCGATTAGCTATCCATAAATCTAAGGGAAAATGAAAGGTTCTGTTACTGTAATGGGGACAGCCCCATGTGGGGATGGATGGATTGGGTCAGCGCCCAATGAATGCGGAACACAGGCTTATATAATGACCCACATTCTATCATAGATCTGCAGTGGCGCAGTTTACCGGCACATCCAGTAGGGGGCGAACTGCCAAACGCTGCCCTAGCAATACAAAGCACACCTGCAAGGGGGCGAACCTCAGGATACAGCAACCGGCCCAAGAAAGCCTCGGGTGTTTCGATTGGTCCTCGTCCTGCTCAGACACCCATTGACTGACCAACAGGAAATGCCGCACAATGCTGGTTCAAATCCGAGTGTGCAGGACTGTCCTCCTGATGCCATGTGTCACCTGAGTAGCCGGACTGCATGGCTGCCGTATCCGAGTGTGCAGGACTGTCCTCCTGATGCCATGTGTCACCTGAGTAGCCGGACTGCATGGCTGCCGTATCCGAGAGTGCAGGACTGTCCTCCTCATGCCATGTGTCACCTGAGTAGCCGGACTGCATGGCTGCCGTATCCGAACTGACATCACAACGCGCCCGCTTTCACTCACAAGAGTAACAGCCACAGGGAGGGGTCACTTAACCTCTAGAGGTCCTGAGAGCTGCCCCACCCTTTCGGTTTAAATGCCCCGATGACAGGCACACGACCCAGTTCCCCCCCGGCCCCCCCCCACCTGACACGCACCCACAGAGGCTCCCGGAGCCAAATCTCCGCATTCTGTGCTTCCAGAAATAAATCCCATCTTCTGGATGACAGTAACCTACATTCCTCAATGTGATCCAAGGTGAGACCTGCGTACCCGTGTCACCACAATCACCCCCCCCCCCACACCTCACCCCACCCCAGGAAGGGGGGTGCTGGAAACAGGGGACGGTGCAAATAAATGACATATGAACAAAGAATCGATTGCATCTTCAACGGGGAGTCATAGTCTGAATCTCATTGCTGTAGACTGCATTCAGATAGACAATGACAATCTCACGCACACACACACACACGCACGCCCACGCGCGCGTGTGCACACCCCAGTGACACACCCCTCTCCCTGCCACCACCCCACACGGTCTCCCCAGCACAATAGCACGCTGATTGACAGTGACACTTTCCCGTGGGACTACCGACATCCATCGCAGCTGTGCCGCTAACTGCCCCCCCCGCTTCCCCAGGACTGACCTCTCCTTGATGGACATCTGCCTGGTTGACATCTCGTCCACGTCCTCTCCCTGGCAGTCTGCCGGGGTCGCGCCGCCTGGCTGCTGCTGCTCGGGCGGAGGCTGGGAGCCGGTCCTGGGAGCAGCTGAAGCCGCTGCTCTTGCAGAGACACTGCTCTCCTGCAGCTCTGCTCGCACACACACACACACACACACACACACACACACACACCACACGCACGCGCGAGCGCGCACACAGCCACGCAGAAAACAGGACAGGCGTTACAACCCCAGAGCGATCAATGACTGTCAGCTGGCAGCAGTGTCTGGCACGCCCACGTGAGCGCAGACACACACACACACACACACACACACACACTCAGTCACGCGGGATGGAAATGGGGCCGCAGGCTGCGGGAAAGCAGTTGTAATGAGTCTCCGAGTTCCTCGCAGGATCGCGTGCTGATTACCCGTGCAGACGTGCCGTCTGCTCGTGTCTCCCTGCACGGGCGAGTGCAAGCCTCTGTGCCGGATAGGCGGTAATAAGCGTGATCTACCCCCCCCCCCGTCTGTTACTGAGCTGAATACAGATCGGCCCCGGCACACCCGCCCCAGAATTCCCCCCCGAATGCATCTCTGCATGCACGTGCTCAGAAAAGATTAGACGAAAAGACAGACCAGGGACACGGGGATAGTGTGGAGGGAGCAAGGAGCCGGCGCCATGAGAGATATGCGTGCAGCCAACACACTCGCTCCTAAAATGCACAAACAGCACAAATTGTGCCAGCAAATATGCTATTTCCATGACAAAGTGAGCGTATGAAAAGTATGTAGATGAGATTGAGCCCCCCCCCCCCGAGGGCAGGTCTGCATGACAAAAGCCATTCTGGGCAGCTTGAGGTCCCTGCTGAGGGCTCGTCTGAAAGCCGCGGGGGTGTCACTTGCTTCACATCAGCACCTGCGCCCCCCCCTTACCTGACACCGTGGTCTGAGGGTGCACTGCTACCGTCGTCTCCGTCTCGTACAGGTTCTGTGAGGACGTCCTCATTTCCTTGACGCGGCCCCCATGTTCTTGTGTTGCCGGGGCGACTGTGCTCTCGGGTCTCCGTGGGGGGGCGCCTTGCCTCGAGGGTGGGATGGGGCCACATTGACTGCACGGGCTCGGCTGGGTGGCTGGTGGATGGTTCACTTCGTCCCCCCCCGTAGGGGGGCAGGGCTTCCTCCAAGTAGTCCCACGCCCTCCAGCTCCGCAGCTGTCATCAGCCTCCACTTCTGTCCCCGCCTGCTGCCGCAGCCCAACCAATGAGATACTGTGGGAGGAGCTTTTGATTTCTGTTGACCGATCCACGTGGGGCGGGGATGGTGGTTTGGGGGCACTGACATCATCGACACGGGTGGGGCTGCGGCGCTTGGGCGGAACCGGAGTGGCATCTGATTCGCTGGCCCCCACCCCCGGGTTGAACGCAATGGTGGCAGATCTGCTTAGGTGGACGTCACCCACGTGCGCCGCCGAAACTGTGGTGGTATGTGCTGGGCTCTGCCGGACCAGCAGGGCCGACAGAGGTTCAGGCTTGACCTTTCCTCCATTCTGAACCTATGGTAGAGGAGTAGGGGTGAGAGCAGCATAAATCGCAGAAAGATGCGACAGGTGCACAAAGGCACAGTGACTCACCTCCTGCCCATCAAAGCAGCATGTTAATTCATCTCTAATTAACCAATCATTAATCCCATTAGAACCCATGCTCCCTGGGCCTGAAGATGCTTCCCAGAGCATGTCACACATGCTGACACCATGCGATTCCCACACGCTCGACTGAGGCTGAAGATTAGGACCGATGGGGGAGACCTGGGGAACGCCTAATGTGCAGGGAGCGTCTTCACCTCCCCATGGAGCAGCAGATCTCACACCTCACTCCCACCGAACTTCATCAAACCTCATCGTTATACATCAGAAGAGCAGTTATTGTGAAGGCCCATGTGGAATGTCATGCAGAATTTGAAGACCATACAAGAGAAGACAATGTCAACTGAGAACAAAAGCATGATTCTCTAAATTCAGCTGACGACAAAACATAGACAGTTGTTGACAAAACGCAGACAACACAGATCGAAGGTGCAACTTCAACTTTCTGATAGTAATGGCCTGACAGATCCAAACTGAGAAAATAAGAGTGGAAGATGCTTCATTATACAGTGGTACCTCAGTTCTCAAGCTCATTAGAACTGGAATTTCAAACCAACCAGTTCGAAAAAAAATTAGCTAGAACTCAATCTGAATCTCAGAAGTCAAACCGTGAACGCCGACTTAAGATAACTTGTACTAGCCGGGAAATGAGTCACACAGCACATCTGTCAGCGGAAACAAAGGGTAACACTTCAGTCTCAGCCGCGCATTCTCTGTGATAGCACTGTGCATGTTTACACTAGCTCAATACATCTATTTAGACAGTAAAAATACATTTAAACAATGATAGACAGTAACAGTAATTATTATGTAATATAATACATTTAAAATAAAGATTTATTATCTATTTTAATATTAATAAACCATTAATACATTTAATTATAATAATATTGTCATGCCCAGCAGTGATGGAATGGAGACAAAGGCGCAGACGTCAGGGGAATACAGGGTTTAATTACAGGTAAGGCAGGCAAAACACAGACGGGCAATACAATGACCGGACTGGGGAAACAAACTGAAACGCGGATGAAATACAGAGGGCTAATGACAACAATCAGAAACAGCTGATCACACAGGGATTCCACACAGGGTTAACGAGGGGGCGTGGCACACGGAAGGAGCGGACGATCGGGGCAGGACACATTGTTTGGATACATTTATTTTCTTACTTTACAAATTACTGTTTTGATAAATGTGCCTAGATGTGTTTACTATAGTATATGCTCTTCTTGTTTTATCCAGTTCATTTTGTGTTTAAATGTTAAAAAAAAAGATTTAGATGTAATTTTTTGGGGGTGGGAACCAATTAGTTGGTTTTCCATTATTTCTTATGGGAAAAATTCGAATACAACTCAAAGTTTTCTGAACGGATTAAATTCGAGTTCTGAGGTACCACTGTATTTGGCATTTCTGGTGAGGCTCTTTTCCATTGTGGATCGCCCCCTTTCTGCCTGGAGGTCACATGTCGTTCATTCAACTGCGGCCATTCTGGCGTTCTCGGTTGAGGGGCCAAACGTTGCAAATGCTTGAACGCCCACGATTTTCTTTAGGGAAACATGCCGCTCCCCCAAGTACCAGCTTTTCAACAGTCATTAAGACTATTATAATACTTAATATTCTGTTCTTTGACTGTGGCTCCGTGTGAGGCTCTATAGCCGCCTCCATAATGGAAAAACGTGACAATCGCACGACTGGGGATTCAGTTCCTATCTAAGGCTTTGCATGTGTATGTTTCCTACTACTGGAAAACAATCTCTATAAATGTCCAAATGACAATTCACAAACAAAAAAGGTTTGCACAGATAAGATAGGAGTAAACTTGTTTGTAGGCAAACATTACCATGACATATAATCACACTCGATGCAGTTTGAATCATTATCTCAGGACACACCGCAGGTAGGTTAATGCGAGCTTGGACAGAACATTGCAGATGATCCCCTTACGGTTTCAGGCTGAATGTCTTTCTGCTGCTCTTCTACATCATCTTTTGGCACCAGAGAAGCACCCAACGTAACCTCATCCTGTACCAGAGACAGGCCGGTTTCACCATGGCGGTACGAGAAGCAGAGTGCTACTGCTGTGGGAGGTGTCAGACGCGGCCCAGAGAACCTGGAGGTCTGTCCGAGTCCACTCCCAAGCCTCAGCTTGTAGGAAAAATTTGGGATTGCAGGACCGACGGCTCTTACGAAGCTCGTCATTAACAGAGATGTGCAGATATACTTGAGGGTAGAGTGTGGTTAGCCAAGAACCGTGAAGTGCTGGGAAATGTCCTTGAAGTAGGACAAGATCTCAAATAACATCCGTGAGTTGTTGTCAGGGTTGTACCTGACGAGGAATTGGGTAATCTGAAAGGGACCCACTGTTATGAAATGACATTTTTTTTTAACTCAAGGAAAGGTGCTGAAGTGCTTGGTTGCCAGGCAACCCCTGTGAGGTTCTGACTGGTGCATTGCATTTATGATTGTACTGGGATTCTCCGTACCTTCTCCACCTCCCCAAGGGTGATGGGCTGGGTCTGATAGCGGCTGGAGGCTCTGCGCTGAGCGACTCCACTCCCCCCCCCTTCCGTCAGCAATTTGGATGTTGGCTTCTGTGCCAGTCGGTTGAAGAACGCCATCTTTTCTGTCAGGCTGAGGGCAGACAGGTCCGGCTCCTCTGATACCTTTCCTTCCACCGCTGCTGGTACTGCTGATGCCATCACCGCCTCAGTTGAGTGAGTCTCTGGAGTCGCCGGGCTCTGCTGCGAGGGCCCTTGCAGGCTGGGAGGAGGAATGACAGGAACCTGTCACCCACTAACTTAATTTCCACGAGAGAAGATGAAAGGGTACGTTGCTCAATACCGAATTAAATGAGCTAAATCTAGAGTGCTGGTGGGAAATGGACAAAAAAGATATGCATACAATGGAATAAATGGAAATAAATATGTGAAATAGCTGGTAATCTAAGCAGGAACGAAGATGAAACCAATGCAAATAACTTTTTAATCAAAGTATTACCGATAATGCAAAAAGTTGTACCAATATGTCATGTGAATTTAGTTTTTACAATTTACATTTTACATTTTTAAATAAAGCATTTTCGTACTGAATTATATTGCATATTAAAGTATTTGTCCACTTTCGTGAGATCAAATTCTTTTAAAAACACAAATCTCAAGGTTAAAGCACATGTCTGTCAGTGTGAAAGTACTGTAAACAAAACTGCATGCGGATTCAATAGGCAAACACGCAAGCATCATTGACATTTACACACTCGCTACACACTGAAGCAACACAAATGCACCCCCAAACCAAATAAACAGTGATATGACAGTATCAGTGACTCATAAAATGAAATCGAAACATTCAGTTAACGACTGCTGCTGCTGTGTTTTTAAAAATAAGCATCCCAAACTTAGCCAAAATAGCACTGAAACATGAGAAGACCAAGCCGCAGCGCTCCAGACAGCAGAGGGCGCTGTGGTGCCGACATGAGACATAAATGCACTTCAAATGAAGAATCATTTGTATCTCACTCTATCACAGATCATACAAGAGCCTTATGCAGCACACATAGAAATTTGCATGCCTTTGGTCCTAAAGTATTCAAGACATAACTGTCAGGTGGTCGGTTTAGGCTTTGGCGAGGCCGTTGAGCCGGGCTGTACACTCTGTGCATGTGCAGAAGCCCCGTGTGGGGTACCTGAAGCGTGTCACTGTGCTGTTGACTAGTGTGGGGGTCGGGATGCTTGGGGAGGCGGTGTGGGCGGTCACTGCTCGCGAATGGAGGTCAGGGACGCTTTTCATCACATCAGACAGAGTGGAGAGAATGAAGAATGTGATTCGACTGACAATCAAGCTAAAATAAATGATAGAAGAAGCTAGAATCTTCTTATTCATTTGAAATCTGTATAGACTTCTGAATTAAGTTTTGAATAAAATCACAGTCATGTTTATATGGTGAATGTTCACCATATAAGTCAGAGGAAGAGCCTTTCTGTTAAACAAGGAACTTTAGGTCCAGAAAACGTATTTTACCTGAAAAACACTAATTTGGCAACAATATTCAGTATAATGGAAGGTGACCTACGTGGTGGCAATGACCACCTCCTCAGCGGTGACGGGCTGTGTGTGGGAACGCTCCTGTAAACGCCTGAGCCTCCTCTCTACCGCGGCGTTGCGGGATACCGGCTTTGGCACACTGCCATCACCGGTCTTCTCCAGCTCCTGGGAGGTGAGAAAGACAGATACAGAGCTCTGTATAGAGCTGGCATTCTGCCCTGCAAAATCTGACATCAATGGAATTAATACGATACGTACAGTTTTTCTTGACTAGCTGCTGAAGTATGTTTTTGTAATACAATGGTAACAGAAAGGAAATAAATGGGAATGCAATGGAATGCAACAGAGTGGAAATGAAGAGGAATAGAACAGGAATAACATGGAACAGAATGGAAATGGAGAGAATAGAACAGGAATAGAATGATGCAGAATGGAAATGGAACGAAAAAAATAGGAAAGAAATGGTCCAGAATGGCAATGGGGAACAGGAATGGAATATATCAGCACAGAGTGGGGATGGAATGGAAAAGAACAGGAATGTAATGAAATGGAACACAATGTTAATTAAATTTCATAGAAGAGAAATGGACTGCAACAAAATGAAAACAGAATGGAAAAGAACAGGAATGAAAAGGATCCAAACGGATATGAAATGGAATAGAACAGAAACAGAACAGAAATGAAATGGAACCAAACTGAAATGGAGAAGAATTGAATAGAAAAGAATGTAAATGGAGTGTAATCGAACTGGAATGAAAGGGAATATAATTGAAATGAAGCAATGGAATGTAATAGAGTGGAAATGGAGAGGTACAGAACAGGAATGGAATGGATTTTAATGGAAATTTAGAGGAATAGAACAGGAATGGAACAGAATGGAAAGTGAGAGGAATAGAACAGGAATGGAATAGAACAGAATGAAAATGGGAGGAATGGAATGAAACATCTCATTTTAGATTTCAGTGTTATTGTTGAGATGGTGCCCCACTCTGCCCCCGCATGGGGTGCTTACCCTGAACAGGGAGCGCTTGGCAGCCACACTCAGCTTGGCTCTTTCGTCCAGCTTCTCTTCCTCCCCTGAAAAAAGAACAGTATCAGACGAGGAGTGTGAGTAAATGCACTATAACACGAGGGAACGTGCAATCTCTCACACAGACAAGGAGTATGAGTAAATTCACTATAGCATGAGGGAACGTGCAATCTCTCACACAGATGAGGGGTGTGAGTAAGTGCACTATAACACGAGGTAACGTGAAATCTGTCACACAGAAGAGGGGTATGAGTAAGTACACTATAACACGAGGGAACATGCAATCACTTACACAGAAAAGAGGTGTGAGTAAGTGCACTATAACACGAGGTAACATGCAATCACTCACACAGAAAAGGGGTGTGAGTAAGTGCACTATAACACGAGGGAACATGCAATCACTCACACAGAAAACGGGTGTGAGTAAGTGCACTATAACACGAGGGAACATGCAATCACTCACACAGAAAACGGGTGTGAGTAAGTGCACTATAACATGAGGGAACATGCAATCACTCACACAGAAAACGGGTGTGAGTAAGTGCACTATAACTATAACTATAACATTGAATCCAGTTATCCAATAATCATAACTTAATACTGTTGTCAGATGAATTACTCTGTTGCTGCATATTGTATTTCAGCGATCACTAATAACACATTTTTAACAAATACTTCCCTCTACCTTGTAGCCTTCATTGACAATAAGCATCAAGTTAAGCAAAGACAAAATAAAACTTCTAAACAATATGCATTCAGGCTCTAGAATAAAGACCATTTCCTCTCCTTTTTTTTCCTCTTTGGTACTTGCCTTCCGTCTTCAGCAGCTCTGTAGGACTTAAATGGGTCCTGAGGAGGAAAAGAAAGGTTGCCAGTTAAAAGTGAACGGGGGTAAAATCTCAGAGCTGAGATGCTGACCTATAACTGGGGAAGACCAGAGAATGTGAGAAGCAATTAGCACACGGGACAGGCGAGGTAGCAGTACCAAGATGCTAAATCGACATAATTAAGCTTCTCCTCTGTTTTCTGTGCTATGGGATCAGAGCAGCAGAAGGTGGAAACAATGGGCGATTCACACAGTCTTCGTGTGGCCTTTCCCCTCCCGCCCCACAGAGGGCACTCACAGCCTCTTTTCCTCCCACTAGGTCCATGACCATTGTATGAGGGGTATCACGGGAAATTACACAATATCCACAATAGCCTCTTTAGTGTAGCTATTCTTTTCATTCAGAATTTGAAGCATCTGCTTGAAGCATATTTTTCTGGAAATGGCCACAGCCATCTTGAAGATGGGAACCCTCTTATCAATCTCACAACAGAGCATCACATGGTTCTTTTACAGCATGCCCGGTCTTCACAGTCAGCTCTCACTCCCCATTGGCTGCGGGCAGGCTGCCCCCTCGCAACCCCGCCTACCTATCGGACTCTAGTCGTTCTGCAGAGGTGATTGGCTGAGTCCTAAACCTCTCAGAAGTTTTTCTATCATCACCGGGGACGATATAGCAGCGGGGTCTCCGCGGGCCCCCCTGGCGGTCCGGCCTGACATCCAACGCTGCCAGCTCTACCTTAGTCTCCCTGCAAGCACCCCCCACCACAGCGGCAGCGGGGGAGAAAAAGGGGGGATAATTTGAACGAGGAAGACGGATGGCCCATTGGAAGAAAACACAAAATGGTGAGGTTTACTATGACAGCATCTAAACTCATGTGACATGCGGGGGGGGCACGCAAAAGCAGGGATGCCAGGCTTTCATTGGTCAGACTAGGTGCCAGACTTGTATTAGGGCAGCATTAGTAATGGGAGCACCCCGCTTCTACCATATGGGTCATCAGGCAGATTTCCAGATGTTAGAGAGTGGAAGACGTCACCAAAAGCAGTTATTTGAAGGTTTAGATAAGGTCATGGATGGGTCAGCCGTCTGGCACCGCTCCACCTACGGTTCTGGCTTCCTGGTGTTGGCATTGGCATTCTCCAGGTAGGAGTGGCGGAGCTGTGCCACGGAGACTCTGGTGTCCAGGGTACTGAGCTCCCCGTTGGACATGCCACCATCCCAGCTCTCTCGGTTCCGGTAGACCGTTGCGCTCTGGGGTACCCCGATGTCAGACATGGACCGTACACGGGCTTTGGGCTTCATGGCCATTGAGGGGGCCTCTGTGATTCTATGCTGCCCTGCTAGGAACGACGAGCCTCTCTGGAGGTACATGGGCGTCCCATCACCCAGGCAGTTGTCCCTGGGTAAGCCGTCAGGTAACTCCACCTCTTTCTGGCTAAGGTTGTGATCCCCCAGCTTCGTGATGTGGCTGGCCCGCCTCGGTGTGTGCTCCATGGCTTTGGATGTGCGCTCCGCAGGCCTGATGACCACATCTCCTGCCCTTGATATATGATCCACCACCCTAGAGGTGCTATCAGCGAACTTCGATATCTGCTCCGTCGGTTTTGAGATGCGCTCCTGAATGTATGCTGCATGGGTCTGAGTCCTGGTGTGGTCACCATGTCTGTGGATGGGCTCAGATGTCCTGGAGATGTGCTGCACGTCTCTTTGGATGTGCTCAGGAGGACCCGGGGCATGCTGCACCAGATTGGGGTCTTGCTCCATGAATCTGGGTGCGTGATCCTCCATGTTACGGCTGAACCGTCGACCTATGATGCGAGCTGACTGCTCATTGTCCTCTTCCTCCTCTCCTGGCCCAGCCCTATAGGGAATGTCGCCGCTCCTCTCCCAGTGGCGCACCTCCGAGGGCAGCACGGCCTTCCTGCTCCGCAGCAGCCCCTCTGTCTTGACCGGTGGGCTGCCTGCCACTTGCATGTCGGGGGTAAACTCCATGCTGGCTCTCCTCTGAGGGCTCCGGGAATGGCTGATGGGGTGGCTGGCACTGGGTGTCTGCTGGGACCTTACGCCATGGTGGGATGCGACCATCCTGCCATGCGTGGGGTCGGGGTGGGATGCGACCATCCTGCCATGCGTGGGGTCGGTGTGAGATGCGACCATCCTGCCATGCGTGGGGTCGGGGTGGGATGCGACCATCCTGCCGTGCGTGGGATCGGGGTGGGTGGTGGCCATCTTGCTATGT
>JAODUD010000082.1:10241808-10254409 GCA_026784285.1 Stomatorhinus walkeri | reverse complement strand
GAGAGACTGGGGCCCAGGAGAGAGAGAGAGAGAGAGAGCATGTTTGGGAGAGGAATGTGAAACAGGGGGTAAAAGATTTATAGGGGTTTAAGAGAAGAAACATTCATGGTGGGTCTCATAATATACCGTAAGATATGTTATAGATGTCCCAAAAAGGTTCTGGCAGATTTCGGGGGTTAGTGTGGCTCTTGTTCCTACTGCAGGAATGGCCAGGGCGGACCGTAAGAGATGAGCCCCCCCACCCCCCACAGAAGGAGCGCCCATGTAAGGCCTGAAGACAGGCTCCCCCACACCACACGGGTCGCCATAAATAGCGTACGAAACGCTCAGCTGTCCGAGCGACGGGCCGCCCCGCTCTCTGCACCTCTGCACACGCCTGTCAGATTTTCTTCCATCCTACTTGGACAGGATTGCCGTGTTTTAGCAGTAAAGTGCGCTGAAGTTCTGGGGCTGTAACGCTGGGTGCAAACCCGCGGTAACACGAACCAGACAGACACGTGGCGATGTATAATTCCTATACTATCCATGGGCTGTTTATTTGGCATCTGTTACACAACTGGACGTTTTTTTAAAACATATTTACAGAGTCATAGTTAGGAAGCTGATGTTCCAAACTTGTCTGGGAGCACAGCGAAAAAGCAGAGCCGTATGCAACAGGCTGAGCTACAATGGAACATGCCGGTGTATATGGACCGAACCAATTATCAACGACGGGGGGGTCTGTAGTAAGGCTGATCATAGGGTTGGTACCTCACCAGTGGGATGCCCATAAGGCATTCTGGAACATTTTATAGGGCAGGACTGAGCTCATGTATCCTGTTGGCATTTAACACTTGAGGCAAACCATCAAAGAATATGACCAATAATTTTTAATGCCGCCTGTATTCTGATGTTAGCTACATAATAAACAGTGATCATTTATGGCTTTTAAGGACGTCTTCAGTCTGCTGGTCTCCCTTCACCGTTTTTTTTTCAAGTAAAAACGGGGCATCGAATGAGCAAACATTGCACGCTCTTGAAGGACAATGACAGCTGCCAACCGCCAGATCTCGACTGCCACAAAGCCGGGCAAATTATGTTTGTCCTCCAAGCCTCAAGAGGCAGCAGTAATCCAAAAATCTCCTCCGCGTCGTTGTCCCTGGCCCTGGCACGATGCCATGTAGGCTGGCTTTTCTTACAAAAGAGCTCTTAATTATGCATGAATTGATGGTCGATTCGTTGAATCTCACAATTAATGTTACGATAAAGGCCTTTGGTGAAAAAGGTAGATAACAGTCTTTCAATCTTTCAGCTCTTGTTGCATTTTTTAACATTTAAAAAATAAGCTAAATAATTTAATCTTAGTCTTAAATACCATAATAATTTGTTTCACAAATGACCAAATGAATGGCTTGTGTTTTATAACCATGGATGCATGTGTAAGATGACCTTTTTGCTAATGTGATGTATATTTTTATAAAACTTGATGCATGTATTTATTAGAGGCGGACAATTCAGGTCCAGCAAATAAAAATCCAGACCAGGATTTTGTTTCAACCAACCAGTTGAGTTCTCTGTGACTGTGATTCTTTATGCTCAACTGGTTGGTTGAAACAAAATCCTGGCTGCCTCTGGTATTTATACTGATACATTCAGGGTATAGTAAACTGCTTTTATGGGGCAGTTCAGATTCAAATACCACATTTCAGAATGAGCTCCATTCATTGGACAAGACAGCTTTTGATAAAATATTTAAAAGACAAATTAATAATAAACACATAGCTACACATTTCCTCTATACTGTTTCTTTATACACTATTAACGTACACCTTATAAATCACCTGAGAAACATATACGCAAAAAATTAATAAACCCTGCACACCATCTGAGTCCAGAACCACTGGCACGGGCTTGGAATTCTGGCACTTTCTACAGCCGGGCATGACAAGGCTGGCGAAAGGCGGGTGACTGAGCATGTGTGAGGGACCCGGGTGCGAAGCAGCAGTTGGCACCGGGCTGGAAGGCCTCAGCAGGCTCTGGTGGGCGGCGCGCAGCTCTGGACAAGCGCGACATTGTCCCAGACAGTGTACCACCGTCCCAGGCACAGGGGGACAGCTGACGAGTGGGGGGGCTGAGGGGGGGGGCGTTGGCGATGCAGCCACCCACAGATGGGAGACATTATTCACTCAGGACGTCGCACAGCTTCAGGTTTACCGTCCACATGGGCGCCGGGCCTCACAGCTCACCGGTGAGGAGCCTGTTATTTCTGTTAGACCCTAATACAATCTCACGGCCATAAGAAGTAAATCTCACCCAAAGTGAACAAAGGTGATGGGAAAGGAGAGCGAATCTGGGCGGCGGGTTTCACCAAATCCTTCGCGTTTTCTTATCACCCATCTCACTGCATTCACTGCAGCTACGATAACAATAATTAGGAACGATACGTCCAATATACTTATCTAACCCAAGCAAGTGCATGGCCGTCGTTTTCTCTATAAAAGGACAAATACTAGCAACACTGGAAGCAGTTTTGTAACCCCCCCTACTGAAAGCCCGTGTGTGCCGCTAATCCTTCCAAGGAGCACCAATACACTGCGGTTTTAGAGCACATGGCTGGCGACTGCTGGATGTCAGCCTGATTTTGATTGGCTGAAGCAGCTTTTGGGCAGGGCAAAGAATAGCAGGTGTTAGTTAAGGCAGCATAGCCAGGAGGTCTGCAGGAACAAAGAAGCTCATGTGCTAGCTTGCCGTCTCTTTAAAAGATTATCTGAACGGTAATATGCTGAAACACAATTGTCTTTCACACCGGCATAACATTAACTCAACAATGATTACAATAAATCCACTAAACAATAATATTATGGCCCATCCAAAGACTGTTTTCCCAGAAGTCCGTTCTTTCACTGATCGCTATGGATATGTTGGTTCTTTACACTGACATTTTTAATATGTACGTATTATATGTGCACCAATACTTCATAAAAATACCATGTCACTTTTCTTAAATGTACAGTATTACTGCCATTGAATTCCTGCTGTTTTGTCCACATTGTTTACAACGGTAACTATGTAAGACTTCAAAATAAAACAGACCGCGGCATTTCCCAAGCTCAGAGGTACCTGGACAATGAAATTAGTGCCAGGTCTCTTTGGGGCAGCACGGTCCATTCCTGCTGATTTATCTTTGCTTGCCTGCCAAAACACTGCTCATATCAGAATATGGTGCGCTCCATATCGCTTGCTGCTTCCCGTCTGATTTCCAGCGTCTTCGCACATTGTTCACCTCGAATCGGGTTGCTATAGTACATGTAAACCGCCTAAGAGAGAGAAAAAATGCAGAGGCCAGAATTCTGTTGAGGGACACATGGAGGATTCATTCTTTCCTGGGATACTGGGTGGAAATCATCACTCAGTAAGACCACGCACATGGGACTTTCACTTACACAGCAATGTTGTGAGGGTAGAAGGAAAAATGTTTGGTTCAGAGTGACAACCAATCAGATTGTAGAGGAGGTGGGTCCAGGCAACTAGAGGACAGGGGACCAACCAATCAGATGTTGATCTCCCAGTGCCATGCGTGTCCTCTGGGACATCCTCTTTGGACTGATGAGTCAACTGTGATACTTGGCCGTCATGAGTTATTTCTGATGAAACTCGGCACTCTGCACTGCACTCTACACTCTGCACTGCCCCTGAAGTACGGCGGCGGCCATATTCTGGGAATTGCTTGCCTGAGCCAGCACTTAGACAAGTGACCACCAATGAAGAGCCATCAGCTATGGTCAGTTTACTGCAGCTGATGAAGCTGCAGCTGAACTGGGTCGCAAAGTATAGCTGTGACACGAAATGTCACTGACCTGGAGCAGTTCTGCTTGCAGGAGTGAGGGCTAGAAGATACTGGGTAACTAATACAAGCAGTTAAATGTGACATAAAGTTCAACGTGCTTGTAAACTTAATTACATCATGCATCAGATCTGTATTATTTTGAAATTTCAAGTTTAGATTTCAAATTAGGTGGAACATGTGATAACATTTAGTGTCAAGTATGCAAATACGTAGAAAATCTGACATCACACCCCTGACAATTCTGAACAAGATGTTTACCCCAACAGAGACATTAACACCAGCTGGGATTTTTAATTAACACAGCAATGATTATTTGCAAGTCATTAATTAACCAGGAAGGCACGCGAACCGACAATATCTTGATCCAAAGTCAGACACGTTATTGGCTAGGTCGTGCAGTCAAATGTGAACCAGAAAAAGGCCAGCGGCTTATGGTATGCATTAGTAGTAAATCCATTAACCTAAATACATCACGGCTAATGTTTGGAAAGTTGCTCTCCAAATCATCTGAATGCCTTGAGGTTAGTGGCTAGAGTCAGGCCTACGTATCCATCTGTATTCCTACCGCTTATCCAGCACAGAGTTGAAACGGGACAACATGTTATGTGTTAGTGCTATAATGTAGACAACTCACTGATTTTTGGCTTATTCCCAGTGATGAAAGTGCTTTGTCGTCCTGTCGCTCTCTCTGCAGACACTACATTCAGCAAATACATCCAGTTCTACAGTCAGTTAAAGGCTTTCAGGTCCACAATGGGACTCATTAAGATGCATCAATTATTTATGCATCATACCACCTTAATTAGAGGGACCCTTCCATGCCCGACTGTATTCTTTTTCCGTTAGTCATTTCCTGAATACTCATTGATACCTCTTTCCAGTCGGAGGACAGGTTCAGAACTGAAGGGCACTCCAGGATAGTGCGGTAGAAAGATACTGGATTTACAAACTGCACAACTACAAACGCAAACAGAAGGTGTTCGTCCCCCAATCCAGGAACCTATGAACTTGTAGGGAATGTTAAACGCGTTAGATCTGTACAGCGTCACAAACCTGTATTAGCTTGCAGAAGATGAATGGATGGATAGAAGAAAGGGGGAAATGTCCGTTACATGTTTCATAATCTGTTTTACATACATTATACAACAGACGTAATGAAAAATAGTCTCCGGTTCCAAATATTCTTCAGAATGCAAGCAATTGTTATGTTACATAGTTCAGTAACAGTCCATCATAGAAAAGTTAGTATAGAAACATTACCGACCGCTCGGACTTAATGCGTTAGTTGCAGCGCAAGTTAAGTGCGCGTGACCGGAGGATGCGCGGTCACGAGGGTCTGAAATAGTTCAGCGCCTTTGTCATCTCTACCCTCGTGGCCCCTGGACAATAAGGATTGAATTGCTGGGGGGTAACATTATATCACCTGCAGTGTCCTGTCTTTTCGCTTATCGGCTACAGTTGGTGCCTCACAGCCTCGGGACTGCATGGGAATCGCATTAAATTGCATCTAATTGTTGAACTGTTACAAAATTGAAAGATGAGTTTCTACACTTTACTAACATTAAACACTTATATATAAAATTAGTTACCCATAGGTTAACTAAAAATTAAGCTACACCTGACGACCGCTCTGTCATACCAGTGCCGCCAGACAATAAGTCTGCCAGCTGTCCTTATTTATTATAGTCTCGGCAAATTTACTAACGCCACAAAAACCGAAAGAAGCTTAAAAAACCTCTAACAACGGCTCTTTTAAAAATAAGTCGCAAAAATTATTTTAATAAATATAACTATTTTACAATCACTTACATTTTTTCTTTGAATGTGATCTCCAAAATCGGATCCCTGCCGTAAATCGTACAGTCCCTCTTCGGCAGCCTTCTTTGTGACAGTTTTGATTGCTTGTAAACCAGGACAATACATCGATTATATCAATATACGGTCAGGGATTAAAATAAATGTTTTGCTCCCGTCTTTATCCTCTGTACCTTTAGTTTGACGTATCTACAATGTCTAGTGGATTAGAGTCTCACAGTTTGTAACACCTCTGCAGTTTGGATTAACAACTTGCATGCGTTTCAGTGAGATCGCTGTTTATTGCTCCGGCGTACATCCTCACCCCTGAAGCTTCCGGACGGCGGACACGGGGCGGATCCTCCGGTCACTGGCGAGGGTTCAGGCACTCTCGCTGCTCAGAAGCTCGCAGGTAAATGCTTCCCGTCAAGCTCACCGATACTGTTCAGATATTGAATCCTGATGAAAGCTGCTTACAACTGTTGAATTTCTTTCTGACACTGGCTGTTTGGTTGTATTCTGCTTGATATAATCGCACGACAATAACACGATTATGCATTAGACGTGCGAATGCATCCTTTGCTCATTGTCATATAAAAAGCGTGGATCCTTAAATCGTTACGCCGATCAGTCTGTTTGTCCTCAGTACTGGCCAGAGCAGACTATTTGATCAGTCTCTTTGTCGGGGTATTGCGCAGTTAAGCCCATGGGAAAACGAAAACAAAATATAAACCATTCCGTAAATTAAAGACAGCCACATCTCATCATCTAATTTATTACTTATTTTCATCACTAAAAACAAGTGGGTGGAAAAAAAATCCCACTAACCCAAATTCTACCTAAAATGAAAATGAAATAATGCAATTTAGAAATATCTTACGAGAACCACGGGAAAATGTGAAATGTACCATCAATTAATTTAAAATCATATTGGCTGTCCACATGATATTGCTTCCGCGAAACTTTGATGAGAGTATTTTTCCATCGAATTTCACACCAAACAAATACAATACGTTTTAGCGCAGCCTCTATTTCGGTTATTTATTTTTTTTTGGAGTCTGGAGCACATTTAGGTGAAAGTGACATGGGTGCAATGTTCCCATTGGCTAGTTTTGGAAACGATTTCCTTTTTGAGTTGAAGCATCACGGGAGCCGCGCTACCAGGACGGTCCTTACAGCGGGGACAGTACTCACTCATCACTCACTTTGTTTAACATGGCTGCATGCAGGCGTTGTTAACTACATTTTCTCCCTCTGGGATTGGTCGCAGTCGCCCCGTCTTTACCAAATATGGACATCTGCTGGATGCTGCATGTTTCCAAAGACATCTCACTGAGCAAAGGTGTGTGTGCGTGTGTGTAACAAGGATCACGACAATATGGAGGGAGCAAGTGGGAGTTTGCATATTATAACATTCAGTGTGTATTACGTTTAAGCCCATGCATACTGCACAAACAACACAGATGTTATTTTCGGTTAGGCAATGTAACACTTCAGATATAATATCTTCTGATATCAGTCTGAAGTGCATACATAGAGTACAAAGGCTTGTTCTAAGGCAGAGGGACCACTGCGGGTGACCTGCGGGTGACCTGGGAGTTTGGCTAGCGGGTAGTGGAGGTGTGTGTGTGTGGACTGCATCCACCGCTTCACGTTGTACGTGGGGAAGGTGTCCGTGTGCTCTGTCCTTCTCCACAAGGGAATCCGCAAGCAGGAATTCCCAGAGGTGAAGGAGACCAAAACAGGGATGAATAATAGACCGTCCACTCACGGCATTCCAAAAATATCACATTATTTCAGTTTTATGATCTGATATTTCTGTAATTTGATTCATTTCATCCCCGTTTTTGGAGTTTGTGATGTGAATATGTGCACATTGTGGCAGGACAAAGGTTTGGCAACATTTCCCACCAGGTTTTAGCCAATGAGGATGGATAAAGCAGCCAGTGAGAAATGATCCGAACCAATAGCTGATCGGGAGTGTCCCACCCGTCTTGGGTTTGGTGACCTCATACCCTGAAACTTGTGTTTACTGTTAGCCTGTCGGCTCACCGTGATCCGTACTGCATCAGGGGACTTGGAAGGACTTGGAAGAACCACATTGTTTGACTGAGGATTTCTGAAATGTTGTGGCACCCACAAAGGCAACACGGCTGAACTGGAAGCACAAACTAACTGAAAGTAACTATCTCCACATTAGCTCAACAATTACATGCAGCCAAATCATTTTTTCCCTCGATGCTTTGGAGATGGACCTTTAGCTCAGATGACCTCATGCCTAGTAACTGCGGTAATTCTAGTCTGATCCCTGGTAACTGGCCCACTTTTCGGCAATGCACAAGAGCAGTGTTTCCCAACCCAGTCCGTGGGGACTCCCAGACGGTCCGCGATTTTGTTTCCTCCCAGCTCCCAGCCAACACGCCTGTACCAGGTGTCCGGCATTCCTGATTGGCTGGGAGCTGAGAAGAAGGCAAAACGTGGACTGTCTCGGGGCCCGTGAGGACTGGGTTGGGAAACTCTGCATGAGGAACCCCTGGTATTAAATCATGTCTGGCGTCCTGATGCGTGTCATTTGTGCCCCGAACCTTTTCCTTGTCGTGTTTTTGTAAGCAAGCAGGCTTTGTCCATCTGATGCGTTGAAATACCATTATTGATTCATTATTACCAGTTACATTTCTGGCTTTTATAATATATCCATTTTACAAGAGCATCAGCACTCAATCCCAGCACCCCATCAGTGGAAGTCCATCGGAGTGGGAGGAAGGCGGGTGGTTCTCTGTACCAGGGATGCGGGCCGTTCTGCAGAGCCTCAGCCTGCAGCTTCAGAAGATAACAGGTAGCCAGGGCACAGGCGACAAAAGCACCGACCCAATGAGAAACATCTGGGCGGCTGTTCAGAAGGTTGCTTAAAATACAGCCAAGGGATCTTAATTTCTGCAAATTGTCACCACATGTCAAATTCCTTGGTTGCCCCTTTAAATATGCCAGTGCTCAACACAAGTTTTGTGGCCTGTGCCTTCTGCCTCGCATTTGATGGTGCTCTGGCGTCGTGTCTGACTCTTTGTGGTAGTGCTCTGCTTCGTATCAAGCAGGAAGGGTTGCTGCGATGTGTCAGGGGAGAAGGACATGCTGAATGTTTTGTATAAATAATGTCGACAGATGAGTAACGCTGGTACATTGTATGGAAGAAACAAAGCCGCAGGCTAAAGCGTGATTAAATTGTAGTTTAATTAATGCCGACAATTATAGGAAGCCTGTAGCCCTAACCGTTCTATAGAGCAAATCTTTCCGGTTTAAATGCACTGATGTCTTCGAAGGATTGATTCCCGTTGGCGTACGAAGAGGTTTCATAATTCGTCTTGGAAACACATCAGCAATATCTGCACGGCCAATTGCCGAACAAAAACTTCTCGGAAAATGAAAATGATGTCATAAACGGTGAATGTGACCGTAGAACGTGAGGTCCTCTGAGCTTTCACTTAGGGGAACGCCCAGCAATCTGCAGGGTTAGAGACGCTCGCGGTCCAGCCTGTTACACTGGAATGGACGCAAATCCATTGTCATTTCACATTTTCCTACTTGCATCGTTCTACTGTCTCAGCGTGAACGCAGACTGCATATTTCAGCTATTACCCTAAAAAGTAATAGCTATGTAATAGCTATATAAACATTTACTCATTTAATTTCTGCTACAGGCACATTTCACACTTCACTGGATCGCAGGGAAGTGACTTTTCACATACACCTGTAAGTCTGCCGAATGTTGGCTGTTGCGTTTAATAGATCATTTTAAATGTTTTGTGCTCCAGAACATCCATGGACGGCGCTTCCAGGGGCCACAAGAGGGAGGGGAGGAGCAGCTCCGCAGTTGTCAGCGAGTGCCCCCCGCACACGGCCTCAATGCTTCCCGGATAATGAAGTACACTCTGCCTCCCCATACATAAAACATCACGTCCGTCACTTAGCAGTTTTCCTGCATCTCTATTGTCCATTGATTTCTCGTTGCTCACGCTTGTCAATGCGCACTGCGGGAAGTCTATTACCTCAGTATGAACATCTTCTTACACTGGTTCGCATTTTTCTAAAGACTTCCCGTGCTGGTATTTGCTTAATCTCCGCGGTCAGTGGCTCACTGATTATAAACGTTTAGGACTACAGTGCCGATCAATGAAAGAGTGGCCAAACCCGACTGTGGACAGACTTGAAACCATATCGATCAGGCACTATTTTGTCCTACTAGTTACAATGAGATTGGACCAAACAAATTATCTAAATGTGTAATAAACATGATCTATCTCAGGTAGGGACACTGGGTAGTTAGGCCACCTCCCTAAATGGCTATTGTGACCTGACAACGTAATGAGAATTTAAGCTTTGATTAAGGTCAGGGCGGGTTTCTGCAAGATGGAGGATTCATATCACTGGCTTCATATCTTTATGGCTTCCAAGAAAGCAGTTCTTAATTTACGGACATAATGGCTTTCCGGGACACTCTCAGTGATGTCACCATCGGATGATTCAGTAAGGAAGCAGAATCCCCTCTGCACTAAGATCTGCTTGATAATGTCCTGCTTATCCCACAGTACAGTTTCCATGAAGGTGCGAGAGATACTGCTCCTTCAGGAGGTAGTGCTATCGTTCGGCAACCAGAGGGTCGCTGGTTTGAGCCCTGGTTTCTCCTGATCCAATCAAATGTCCTTGAGCAAGACACTGAACCCCAAATTGCTCCCCGTGTGCAGGTCGGCACCTTGCATGGCAGCCTCCGCTACCGGTGTATGGATGGGTGAATATGAGGCATGAATTGTAAAATGCTTTGAGTGCTCGTAGCGGTAGAAAAGTGCTATATAAATGCAGTCCATTTACTAAGTAATTCAGAAATGTATATACTTTGTAACGATGAGCTCTGGAAGTCAGCCCGTCTTTGGCAACGGGAAGGGGCGTGCGGGTTCGGAGCAGGTAGTACTCTCTGAGTTAACCTTCACCAGTGACTGGCAAGCTGCCGGTAAAACCTGGACACCCCCCTGCCAACAGCCCCCTCCCAGTGTGAAGGTGCCGCAGCCCCCAAATGGAACACTGGCAGGGGCTGTGTTCAGTCATAAAACAACACACAGGCAATGGAGTCCAACCGGCGACTGCGGCTTTACAGAGGGCAGGCAGACACCGAGGTACATGCAAAGAGTTTATTTATGAACCTCGTCATTTTACAATGCTGGCACATCATATGAGCATTTCAGTTGGCTTTGCATGTTTTATGAATATAAAAGGTATAGATGTGCCTCAAAAAAAAGGAAATGACTTCCATTTAATATACTCTAAAAATATATTTCGCATTTAAGTACTTGGCATAGATTTGTAAATAAAAATATGCGATATGAAAAATAATGGTTAGTTATCTGTTAGATCAACAGCATACCAAATGTAAATATATATTTGTCTTCCCCGTGTTTCATGCAAGGAAGGGGAAAAAATCTGCCAGTGTACAAAAAAAGCACTAAAATTTCATATGAAAATAGACAATATTACTATAAGGTGTGCACAACAGTCTATGCTGCACGTAGCCTTCAATATAAAAGATAAATGATCCATACAATGAAGTGAAAAAGAAAGTACACCCTCTCTCAATTGTCTGGCTTTACTTTTCAAAATAACACTCAAAAGGTGTAATTGTCACATCATTGTAACTCCAATGGCTGGCCTACAGGGCCAGAAGATTGCAACATTTGGTGACATGGGATAACCAGCAGATTCAGCGGCAGAGATGGTTAATGAGCTGAGATGAAGCTCTCAGGAGAGGCAGTCACCACAAAAGCCTCACCCCAACTTCTTCCTCAAAGAAGTGTAGTGGAGACTGTGAACCAATCAGTTACACAGATATGATACACATATCTATACAGATACACAGCTGCAAAAAAAGTAACCATAATATTTCTATATGGTTAATCTGGCAAATAGTATTGCACAAGAGTCTCAAATCTATTTCTTCGTTAATGGGATTTATGAAATAATTACTCTCACTGTATTTGACATGAAGCGGCTTCTACTGTGGTATAAAAACCAAAATTATCTATCACAAACAGAAACCCGTACAGCTCACTCAGTGTTATCCATCTTCATTTCACATTAAATTATTCCTTCAAAATTACTTGCATGTGCCATAAAAATAATTTGGTTTTCAGACAACAAAGGTAAGTTATTAAATCACTCGTGTATTCATGTTCATTCTAATGATTTCTGAGATGCATAAATCTGCATGAATGTACAGTATTTCTAATATTAATCATTTTCTTATGCCCAGTCAAATCATGTCAGCATAGATTAACAGCCATGACCTGTTAGGGACAGACAGGAATGTGACAGAAAGCACACTGCAGCCATCCATGCATGCAAAGATTAACATCACCCTTCCCCATTCACTGTTCTATAAAATTATATATTTCATAATATATAACTACTGTAATATACAGGCATAATTTATTTCCAGCTTGGTTAAAGTGGGTAAATAAAGTATGGTTAAATACAAAAATAGTTCAAATATCCTTTAATTTTTTATATTGTATAGCTTGATTAGGATTTGGATGCAATTAAAATAAATACTCTGTGAAAAGTAATTTGCTCGTCATGTGGGTAGCCCCCCCACCCAACAAGAGTCATAAATTCCACATTCCCTAAGTGGCAATACCCAAAAGCCCCGCCCGCACCCTCCACACTCAGAAACGGCTTCAGCTTCGGTGGGGTGTGTGATACTGAACTGAAGCACATAACAGTGGGGCATGATTATTATAGTCAATTAAATATAAACAAACAAGAATCCGTGAAACTGTGACAGTGACGCGGCCGGATCGTCTGGAGAACCAGGGGCCCGTGCTCTTGCTGCAGACGAACTCCCTGTCGTGTTGGCTTCAGGGAAATTAGGGCAGGGGATGAAGGACACATTACTGTGCAGTGTAATTGCATAACGCTGGCCAGTCAATATGGCCATAT
>JAODUD010000082.1:10209918-10221210 GCA_026784285.1 Stomatorhinus walkeri | reverse complement strand
GTTTTAGAGTTTGGGGGGGGGGGGTGGGGTGTTACTTTGCATTACACAGGTCACAAGTCGCCCACCACACCTGCTTCTGCTCATTCATAAAACTACCCCCGAACAGGACGGTGACCGACACCAACGCGCCGTGTGCATCTCCCACAGAAGGCTTTTTGTCAACGGCCTCCTGTCACACGAGTCACACATGGCGCCACACGACGGCCTGCCCGGGTCTGAGCGACCGCCAGATTCTGTACATTGGCCGTCAGCCACGGCTCCTCAGAACTCTGGAACTCCACCTGATCCAGCCTACAGCCCCCTGGTGGCCAAACGAGGCCATTTACTGTCCAGACACTGCAGAGCCCTCCAGAAATAATCTGTGGCACTAATTTAAACCCAGAGCCTGTACGATTCAGTGCCTGAGAGGATCACTGGCTGACCTGCTTAGAGGACCCACTCAGGCATTCTCTTAATGGTGAATTAAAATAAACTGGCCATCTAATTATTTAACAAAAATCTCTCATTCCTGTCATTGTCTATCAAAAAATGCACCCCTGTGATGACCTCACTAAAATGAGGACTCAATCCAAGGCTTGTTTAGCCATTAGTAATTCTGGTTAGCAAAATATGACAGGGAATCGAAGTGGTTGGTGTTTACCATTTCTAACCATTAATATCTAAGATGTTACAGTTGTATAAGTTGTATGCTGTATAAATTATGAAATAAAGTTGAATGTTTTTTTTAATCTGGCCAATTGAGTGTCTTTTAGTGTAGCTATTTGGTTGATATGCTGTGAAATTAGTTTTCCTCAGCAACTAATAATTTACCACCAGAATAGCCCTGTGACTGTCAGAAGGGTTTTTAAAAATACATATCAATGACCCATTCAGGGATCCTGACCATAATTGAAGAATAAATCACACACTTAAGCCTGAACGTGACTGAAAAGTCTGAAAAAGTCATTAAAGGTTACATGTGGAAGGTTGAACTTGTCTTCTCTATAAACTAAAACGTTCAGACTTTACCTGTGTGGCGGCATTGCATGAAAGTCAGGAATTTAGCAGAAAGCAAATGATACGACGATATATCAAAACTGCTGCAATTTCATAATTTTATTCTTAATGTAATTTAATCCAGACATACTTTTAGGTTTGTTTTTAAGCTGCTCTCAGCGGTACCCAGAGATTCTGCCGTCAATTTATGCTGAACTTTGTGCAAAAATCAGAGCTGTAAAACAGGATCCCACAAGTGGAGCCTTTCGGCACCAGAATCCGACACAAAGCATCTGACGTCACCCTTGGGCTTTTCCCCATTTAAAGACACATGTGTTAAAAGACTATGCAGTGCTGAATCCCAATCTGCCTCTAGGGAGTGATGAGACTCGCCTAATTCACTGCAAAGCTTTGCTCCAATCGGCACTGGAATTGCTCAATCAAAATAATTTAACGAGCTCCGAGTCGCCATCTGACAGTGCAGTTTAAGTACAGTTTAAGGCTCAATCTAGCTCATTTGCTTCTATTACCAAACGATCCTCCCCATCTATAAAAAAACAAAATCTTGTACAACATATTTAACTCTACCTACGCAGTTGCTATTTATTGAAAAATATTTTACATACATAGCATCGTATACCATGCTGGCTTAGTGAAGTGTTCAGCTTTCATGTATACAGAGTTACGACCCCACCCCCACAAGAAGCCACGGATCACAAACATCTTGTTTCAACTTAGGCTGTCTGGCCCGCTGTGGACCAGCGACGCCTGCCGTAATTATGCCTACAGAAGAGAGATGATCTCAACACTTAGCATCCCGAGCTGATGACACAAGTCAGGAAAGGACTGGAGCGCGATCCCCGCTCGGAGCCGACCGCCTGCCAAACTAAACGACCCGGCATGAATGGCAACTGAAGTCACCGGACGGCACTCAGAAGGAAAACCGTCGGGCGGGAGAAAGACAGGCTCCCCGTGTACCGCAAACGGTTGTCGTGGTGCCATCTTCCCGTCTGGTGCTTTGTTTACCGAGGAACGGGTGCCAGACCAGTACGGCAGACTGGGTATCGGCCACACTAGTCTGTGAAAGCTGACAGAGGGCTACAGAAAGATAGTCAGACAAGCTGAGGTACGTGGGCACAGAGGTGACGAGGTCCGGACGGAGATCCTGCAGTAGTGCCTCCCCATCAGAACAAGGTCAGCAAGTGGAACTGCATTTTGGGCTCAGTAGTACAGCAGTAGCACCACACACAAACACACACACACACACACACACACACAGAAAGAGAGAAAGAAGGAGGAAGGGAGAGGGGGGGAAAGAAAACTTTGTTGATTTTGGGCCAAGTAACTGGCTTGAATGCAATTACTGTTACAATTCAACCCGAAGTTGTTCATCACGCACCTGCGCTGCTCGCCTGGTCCTGCTGTTGAACGGCTATGCCAGTTTGACAAAACCTTTACAAATTACTGCAATTCTATTGCTACAAACCATAATCATCGCCCTTTTCGAAAATGCCAGGCTTACCGAGTGTCACATCCCAGATATAAGCCCCCGCCCTACAACTCCCCTCCGAACTTAGTTGTGGAGAGTTAAGGCGAAAACTCCCGCATTGATATTCGGAAGCCGCCGTATTGAAAATACAGTTAAAAACAGCCATCATCTGTCAAATGCAGACGTTTAAGCGACAACTCCCACATCAGTATACTACTTAAAGAGCTGCAGTTAGTATGCAGGCTGCAGATAATGTAAAAAAATAGGCTTGATCAATAAAAATATATGCGGTGTACCTGTCCGGTTGGGTTTTTAACATAAATGCACCCAATCAACCTAAGTAATCAAACTACTCACCGTACATACGCACCACTGCAGGCAAATGGAAAGCGGGAGAAGACACTCGCTTCCTGGACGCCGTAACTTGAAAATCTGTTTGTAAAAACGGTGCCTGACAGCGTACGATCACATCCCGCTCGGCGGCGCGCACACGTCCCGACCCCAGCGCAGGGGATCGCAGATATGCGCGCACGTCGCGGGCTGGGGTGGTTTGTGGTGGGGGGGTCCATACGCCGTAACTAAAAGGCGTCAGACAGCCGCAACTTTAAGCGCTGCGATTTTTACGTGCACGTTTCCCAACGCGAATCATCCACTTGCATTTTACCCCGATTTTACACATTGCAAAAAAAAAAAAAACATTCACCCCCGCAAGCGTGGAAGCCGGGATGCGAGAAACGCCGCCTGACGACCCCCCGAAGCACAGAGAGACCCACGTACCTGAAAGGCGTCCGGCGCCGATGTCGCAGATCCCCCACCCCCTAGTGCTGGGAGCGGAGCGGCAGCCCAAGCTGAGCATGTCTATTACTGGGGCCGGCAGAAAAAACGGGAAGGGGGGGGGGGGGTGAAACGGCATTTTCCTCACCACTGTGCACTCCTCGCTGTTGGTTCGTCCCAAAGTGGAGAAGGTTGGGGGCACTGATCATTCCGTCTATCTCAGCTGTGTTAAAAAAATGGCGTGACACCAATGACGACAGTATTATCACGTAGAACTGAATCTACAGTAAAAAAAACTCTACGATATGTGACCCCGTAAATAAACTTTTAAATTATATCAATAGTAGAAAAAGCATTGATGGATGGATGGAAATGTTCAGGGATACAAAAGTAGTTCCCGTAGCCCCCAGGCTACAACACAGGACGGAGAAATGGGGGGTCCGCAATATTCACACGTCTAAACAGACATGAGAGAGACAAAATCAAATCATCTGCTGTTTACCTGTTTACACCAAGTGCAACTTCTCAAGCTCAAAGTTACTGTCAAATACAGCAATCCTTCATTTTGCGCTTGCTTTATGTGAAATGGTCTCTTTTAATCCTGTTAATTTCATTTTGGGAATCTACGGAGGTCACTGCTTACGTCTAAAATAACATCTTATTTGTTAGTATATTTATTGAGATGTTTTTAAAAAGTGCGGTTGCGTCTGCATTTGACGGCCTCACTTATAACGGATGTGATTGCCCCCCGGAGAGTAATTACTCTGCAGAAATGACGCGACACGGTAGCTAATGATTCAGACAGCTCGGCTTTAGAGATAAATCTTGGAGAAGAAAGTCTGTACCAGCAGGTTTGCATTTTATACGCTAGAAATGTAAGTTTAAAGGCAATGTAGGACAGCACGCAATGTCTGCATAAAAGAAACGTATTTATCTTCTGCTGCGTTATTTATTAATCGACCGATCATGATCCACATAGCCTACAATAGAAGCAATAGTTTTGAAACGGCAGCTTCAATAAGGAAATCAGTAAAACTTCTTACTATTATATTCATATTGCCACATTATTATCCAAAAATATTGTTGACCCTTAACGAACTATCGGGAACATTAAGTTAGTTATAGGAAGGCAGGACAGGTCTTCATGAAATGGTGTGCTGAAGCTGAACTCGCTATAATGACAAAGTTCTTTGCTGCGCCTCCTTCACAAACTGTGAAACTAAGTTCGAAATATGCAGTTGACGACAAAGCCTGTAATTTGCAGAAACTATTTACGTATTTGAAGGCGATTTTGTGGGTTCCTATGATACACACTTTCCCCCCACATCTTACCGCAGGATGTCCAAAACAAAACGATTTTGGTGACATGAAACCTAAGTGTTGGTGTTCTGGGTCTTGGACGCTGAAAGTGACCCTTTGGCCCCCCAAACCTGCGTATGTGGTCCAGACGGAGGATTTTGGCAGAACCCGGGGTTACTGACACAGAATTATTAATGGTAAAATAACCACAAAATAAAATAACATCGATTAATAAAATTAATTTGGCATGAGCATTTAACATAATCCATCCTTACAGAAAACCATCCTACAGTGGTATATAGACATTCTGCCCCCCTTGACAAAATGACATGTTGCCCTGATTCACCCTGTGGGTGCCAGTTGACTGTCTTTTAACATGAACTGTACTGTCGTCGTGTATAAAATTTATAGAGAATTTTTAAAAAATCTATAATTGTTTTTCTGCCTAACGCGTGGCTTGCAGATGGATTTTGTTAGTCTCAGATATAATTTTTGGAATTTAGAGTTTATCACAGCACTCTCCTACGCTAAAAGATTTCCACTCATGACATGGTTAAGTTAAATTTGATCCCGTGCCCACTGTATGTAAAAAAAGTCCACGGATTGGGCCCTGTGTTTCAGATAGCGGCCTGACTTAAGGGACCGATGCTGTTTTTTCCTGTTCCCTGTTGAGCATATTATGGGGATTTTTGGAAGTTGAGTCGCAAGCACAAAAATAGGAGAAGTGTGTATATAAACACAAAGCACTTTGTTTTGCAAGGTAACAGAAGGCGAATTAGATGTCCGTATAGTGAGAAAAATACAAATAATAAGTTCTCTACAATATATAGATATTGTCACGCCCACAGGGGCGGGGCCACACCGCAACAGGCAATTAGCACAACCAGCCAAGATATTTAAACCTGACACAAAGCACGAAAGGTTGCGAAGTATTGTTGCCATACCTATGACATGCACTGAGGACATGTCTCCTTTTCCATCGGTCCCGTGTCTGTCTCTTCCTGTAGGATTGACCACCTCGTCTACTGACCTCCCGCGTCCAACCCGACTCTCCGCCCGTCTTGCCCCTTCGGATTTGATTGCACCCGGATTCCTTTCAAATAAAACGTTCTCCTGCATTACGGGGTCTGCTTCATCTCTGATCGCTAGTTACTACAGATATGATGTAATTTTGGCCAGATTCAAATATATATCTGGAAGGTTGATCTTGAGTAAAACACATAACGAAGGTTCAGCTACTTATGCAAAATATTTTTGTTCGGTTTATTAAGTTGAAAAATTGATGACAAAGTCTGGTTCAGTCCCCAGAATATTGCTGGTTTAATTCCCATAATTAGGACCGCCGTTGAACCCAATATAACTCTTCTGAAATGCTTCCGTGGCGTACACCAGTGCTCTAATTGGTTAAGTCACTTTTAATAAATCTGGTTAGCAAATGGATTTTTTCCCCCATGTCACGTCTGTCTTGTCTTGTTTTATAGGTAAAGAACACAAACAGCAGCTCCACACGTATACATCCATACATCTGCTAGCAAGGAGTCCCACCCCTGGTTCTCCGGTTACCTCTGGAGCAGACAGCTAGTGCCAACTAGATCGCTGCGGCTCGCGGACCACCGCACTCGCTGCAAGCCCCAAAACACACTTCCTGTCGTTTCCGAAATAAATCCCGGGGTTACAGCAAGTGCTGCCTGTAACTGGCTACAGATGTGCAGCCTAAATGTTGGAAAGTCCCAGTATCTAACCAAACGCGGTGTGCATCACGAGGCCTCATTTCAGCAGCTTTGGAATGACATTACAATTAGACGGCATCAGCCCATGTGACAGCATGGATACTAGCTGTGATTTAAAGTGATTTCAGTGTCCGCCGAGATTTCAAAAGGTGGAAGGCAGTCAAAACGGTGTCCTGGGTAATGCCAGAGTAATGCCAGAGTAAATCAAAACACGTGACGGCATCTCTCGTTACATTCCCCGAGGTTTAATAAATGTCAATTGATTAATTATAATCACTTCTGTTGGCAGCTGTGAATTCTTTATCATTTCAGTTGAGTTTTAAATCTGAAATGAGATATTACAGCCTGGACTAAGTATCTCTCGGAATTCTATGTAGGACATACAGCATAGCTAATTTCACCCGGGAATCGGTCGGGCTTCTGGGTGGAAAAGTTTGACAAGTTGATATCATATGGATGCTCTTAAGCTCAAGCAATTATATATTCCAGTTTTATATTTCAAGTTCAGTTTGCGAAATCAAAGAGACTTACAGAGAAGTGGCAGAGATGTAAACAGGCCGCGTCGTTTAAATAATTACCGTCGGTATCGTTCCCAAATGGCCACGTGGTGATTCTGAGCTGCTACAGTATCTCCCTCCTTTCTTGTCAATCTTCTGGATGGAAGATTGAAAATCCCTCTGTACAAATACTATGGCCCTGTAGACCCTCCAGCAGACGGCGCACTCCCATGTACTGCACGACTTAACATATTATGCAATAAGGAACACAGCACCTAATGCTAACACAGTGCTATTGCGAATACGGGGTTGAAATCGATGTTTTAATACAGTATTAGTCAAAAGGGAGACACCGCAGCAGCGATATTCAAATCACGGCCCTCGTGAGCCAGACTCTGCTGATGTCACAGCCTCCCTGTAGCTGTGAGCCTCTGGCCAATGAGAATCAGCAATTACTAAATCAACCGAAAACAAGGCCTGGATTTGGAATGAACTAGAGCGAGAGCAACATCCCTATCAGGCTGGTGTAGTTTCGGGGAAGGGACAGCATTTAAGGTGATGTTTTCCTAGTGATGGACAGAATGAGGCCTCCTCATATGTTAAGATCTTGTCATCTCTGCGCGATATGTAGCGGGAACGTCGTCATGATCCCGCCCTCTCCAGTATGAAGCGGTGACATCAGCCATTTCCTTACTTGGGATTGGCGGCTACGGCTCTGCGTCAGGCGCCCGAAAGGCGCTGAATGGAACCATTGTCTGCTGTATCTTTTCTTCCTCTCCACTCGTTGCGCTGACACAATGCGACCGGACAGCAGAATTATTGGCTTCCAGCGGCTCTCGTTTCTCTCAATGGGAGCCTGAAAGGAACTCAGCAGTCAAAAGTCCAAAGTTGCCCTCATACTTCACTGACAGTGTATAACCACAATAAGAATAATAATATCACCCTTTAAAATTCAGCTATCTCACATAATGGCTTATGCAGTGCAGGGTCGTGGTGTCAGACTGGAGTCTGTTCCTGCAAGCAGAGTCCACAAGGCAGGGATGCTGGTCCCTCAAACAGCACACGCTCTCTGGGCAATTTAGAGACATCAGTTCAACTATGAACGTGTTTCGGGGCTGTGGGAAAAAAGGCGTCCCTGGGGGTGTCATCAGGAGGACACTCCACGCACACAAAGCGGGGGTGGCATTCGAACCAGCGACCTGTTGGCGTGAGACGTAACAGCTCCTCGCTTCTCTTTTACATGAAAAACAATTTTTGGTGATTAAACAATGCAAACCCGTGTAGTTGCCCCTTTCTGTGTCAGGGCCATAAGGACTGTCATTCTACTCCATTTTTGTATCAGTCTCTTAGTTCCAGTTTCACATAATAAAGGCTGTCCCTGTATTACCTAGCAGGCCGACGATGAATGACAGACAGACATGGGTATAAGCATCTGTGGTTCATAAGGACACATAACGGCCCTGGTGACTGATAACACCCAGATGTTTCCTCCACCACCCATAGTGCCCCAACTTTTGCATTGAGACCCGCTGTGGAGTCAGCTGACCGCTAGGGAGCCAATTACACCAAAGGACACCCACCCACCTGGAACTGCACCTGCCATGACGCTCTCCCGCCTGGGGTGCTGCCATGAGACCCGGCCAATACAGGCAGCAGATTTAGTGACTCCCTGAAAGCTTTCTCACGACAGGCGATGTCTGCGTCCCCTCTACATATATCCTTAAAAATCAGAACCAGCTTTAAGGACACTGTAAAAAATGCCCGTAAAAAATACAGTAAAAAACCTTAAATGGCGATGGAAAAATACCGGAAAAGACAATCAGGACAATTCGCAGTTTTTACGGTTTTTAACTATTTTCAAATTACAAAAACATATTTTAATATGAAAATGTTTGGAAAATATGGATTTAAACCGTTTATTATACAGAATAATATCATGTACTGTATTACATTAAACAGTAATACTGTAATTTTTACGGTGTAAAAAGCTGCCAATAATTTAGTGTAAATTTAACAGATTTTTTTTTTACAGTGGAAGTTCCTACAAGTCAAAATACTGAACAGACCCAAACATATGAGACCCCCTGTAGACTGGACGGTTGTTTTCCTGTCACTGTGAAGCGTGACGTCATTTCTGCAGTTTGATGGGCATGTCCGAAGGTGCGGTCCTGCTTTGTCGTTTGGGGAGGGGCTCTTTTTCACTCAGTGAAGCGGGTTTGAGGTCCTGTCCCTTTGTCATTATTGCTGCTCTTTTGTTGGTTTGTTTTCATTGCCGTTTAAAGACGGTCACCCCCCCGACCTAAGATACAAAAGCAGATACATATACAGTTTCAGTTTTTCACCAGAGGGACTGCAAACGGTCATCAGTTCTTCCCTGATCTGTGACAATATGGTGAAGCGCTGCTCCAGCTGTGGGCCGTATCACTTCCACGCGTGTCGCCCCCCCCCCGAGCAGCCGCTGGCACCCCAGGCCCCCGTCGGCAGTGTGCTCACGATCCCGGCGTTCCATCTGAGGTCCCAGCTTTCCGTCAGGTACTAATCACTGACCCCTGTCACCATCCCCCACCCTAGACACTGACCAGAAAAATCGTGGAGCAGGAGACTGAGTTCCGGCGGGCCAACCAGGAACAGATGGAGCAGTTCACCATGGACATGAACGAGGCCTATGCCAGGCTGAAGGGTCTGGAGGATGCCATTGACAGTGAGTGTGCTGCTCAGCCTCTGGGGGGTGGAGGGGTGCATGTCTTCTGGCTCGCACTGCATCCCGGATGGGGCTCGGCACCTTGACGGATACAGGAAGGGCTTTATTCTGCCCATGATGGATTTGATCGGGGTCCGTCCGTTATTATCTGAAGCATTCAGATCTCGAATGATTACATTTTTGGTTACATGTTTTATTTGGCTTAAAGGCATGTCGAGTTGTATGGTTGCACTGGGGGACATTGGGTTTGGGTGGGGCCTTGTGGGTGTGGCTGTGTGGATCAGACATTGTGGGTGGGGTTGTGTGGGTGTGACTTTGGGTGGCTCCTGTCAGGCAGTGATGTCACTCCCCCTCCCCACAGGCCACGCAACGGCAGAGGAGCAGGCCCGGAAAGCCCACCAGCTGTGGCTCTCCGTAGAGGCTCTGAACTACACCCTGAAGACGGCGGGGGCCGACACCCCCACAGAGCCCCTGCAGGGGGCAGTAAAGGCCGTGCGGGACAGCTGCACGGAGAACGAGTTCACCCAGGTGCTGACCACGGCGTTGCCCGTCGAGTCGTTGCAGCGCGGCGTGTTCAGCGAGGCCTCTCTGCGGGCGCGCTTCTACGGCATCCGCAAGCTGGCGCGCCGCGTCGCCATGATCGACGAGACGCGCAACAGCCTGTACCAGTACTTCCTGTCCTACCTGCAGTCGCTCCTGCTCTTCGAGCAAGAGCAGCTGCCCCCCCCGGACAAGCTGACCCCCGCCGACCTGGATACCTTCAAACTGCTCTCGTATGCCACCTACTGCATCGAGCGCGGTGACCTGGAGCTGGCAGCCAAGTTCATGAACCAGCTGACGGGCGAGCCTCGCAGGGTGGCGCAGGACTGGCTGACGGAGGCGCGGCTGACGCTGGAGACGCGGCAGATAGTCAGCCTGCTGTCGGCGTATGCGAACGCGGTGGGGCTGGGCACCAGCCAGGCCCAGTAGGCCGGCCGTGCCACACGTGATGGCACACGCGTAACACCAGAGCCTTTATCTCAGTCCATTGCGGCTCAGCGCCTCTACACCTGTACGTTTCACAGTTATTAATGATGATGGTTATACGGGGGTGTCAGATGGGATGCACTTTTAGCAAGAGGGTCCGTTCCGTTTGTCCCCTTGGCCATCCTTTGCCTGCCGGGGAACACGGAACAACCCCATCCCCCCACCCCAAAATTGCCAGCCGTAATTGTGCCGTGTGCACAAACGTGCCCCGATTCCCCCCACATTTCAAGGTCAACCGGTCTCACGTCATGGTTCATAACACACTTGGTTTGCTATACTATCACCATTTAATTTTCTTTTTAATTTAATTCCGGATGTTTCCATGAGCTGGCCATTTGTTGACCAGGCTTTGTGTTCAAAAAAAGCTTCATATGAATAAATCCTGGAAAATCCTCAGCATTCACTTGGTTTCCTTATTGACCTGAGGTGACCTACAATGAAGGTACCATGTTTTCTGTCGTTCTTTAAGTCTTTGTAAAACTACTTGTTACTCATTTTAAATTACCCTTTTCAACAAAATGACATCGCTTGTCCAAAGGTGTGCATGTGTAAAATACTTGCAATCAGTTTTATATTATATTGGATGATGCTTGGAGTTATATAGTATTATAAAAAAAAATATGCAAATATGTTTGATATGTTGAAATTGTCCTGTAATATTGGATGATGGTAGGAAATCCGCTGCACCTTTATGTCCCTGAGCTCTCCGCTGCAGTGTTGGTGCTGATCGCACGCCATACATTACTCATCCAGCAAGACTGCGTACCTTCTTCTTGGGAGGTGTCGCTTTGTATTGGCGGG
>JAODUD010000082.1:10171006-10182006 GCA_026784285.1 Stomatorhinus walkeri | reverse complement strand
TGAGTTCACTGTACTAAAATGGCCCCCACAGTCACCAGATCTCAACCCAATAGAGCATCTTTGGGATGTGGTGGAACAGGAGCTTCATGTCCTGGATGTGCATCCCACAAATCTCCATCAACTGCAAGATGCTATCCTATCAATATGCTATCATATCAATTCAGCACCTTGCTGAATCAATGCCACGTAGAATTAAGGCAGTTCTGAAGGCGAATGGGGGTCAAACACCGTATTAGTATGGTGTTCCTAATAATCCTTTAGGTACACCATAGTGTATTGTAAAAAGTCCACTTTAATCTTATTGAAAATGCAAGCTTTTCAGATGTAAAGTGAGAAACCCCTTTTTTTGTAATTCAGCAGGTTTAGATTATCATAAAAAGGATTTTAAATAAAAACACAATAATAGAGTAAAACTAACATGACGGTTTACTGAACCTTCCTACTGACTGTTATAAACATTGTATCAGAATTATTTGATGAGCTGAACAACCCACGTTATAACGTAATGACGTTTTCTTAAAGGCATACACTCATTACATCTCTATTGAAGTGTGGCGGAGTATATAACGTATCGAGTGTATAACGATACCGAGTGTATAACGATAATGAGCGTGTAATGATACCGCGCGTGCAATGATAATACCGATTATGGTACGATACCCAGCATATAACGATATTGATATCGAGCGTATCGGTAATGCTGCTGCTGGAGTCACATGCTCAAGCGAAACTTCTCTAGCCCCATCTTCAATGTCTTCTGGAGTCTTCTGTGCACATCTGCTGGCTCCTGCGTCTTCCTGTGCTACTGTTTTCTCTTCACGTTACCAGGTTAAGGCTAGTTTTAAGGTACATGTGCATAATGCCTAAAAAAGACCAAAAAAAATAAAAAATACGGGGTACCGTAAACGCAGCATGAAAGAGGAAGTGGGTTTCTGAGGTAGTCCTTTGTTTTGATTTCCCCACTTGGGGCCCCCACCTGTGCCCAGATGGACGGAAGCGGGACGCTCAGAGCATACGCTCGCAGGCGCGCGGTCCACCGTGAACGCTTGTGTGGCAGGATGCGGATGAAGAGGCAACGTGTGAGGAGGCGCATGTCGAGCTGCAGCCTTCGCAGCCGGACGCTTTCTTTTCAGATGGGCTGCGTGTCCTGTAGACTTCCTGCAGACGCATTGTCCTGTCTGTACGCCCACAATGGGTCTGGCAGCCACACATATGCATACAGCAGCCACTAAATGTTTGCAAGTGAATTATCAAGAAATCAAAAATACATCTGAAACCAGAGCACTGACCTTTAATTGCAGCAATGATTCAAATCATGTGATGTACCATCTGTGAAAAAGCAGAAACACAAAAATGGCAATATCACTACAACATATCAGATACTGGTAATAAAACGCTGGCGAGATACCCTCCTGACGTCTAACAAGGTATTTTCAGCGTTTTTTAGTTCATCACGTTCTCTGTAAACGTTAGTGCAGGGCTCTCCAAATTTGACCCTCCATTCAAAATCCAAGCCTTGTTTTCAGTTCTCCCAGGTAGTTTAATAATAGATAATATGATTCTGATTGGCCAGAGGCCTCAGACCAGGCTCACAGATAATAAAGGCTGGAAAATCAGCAGTGCTCAGACCTTGAAGACCGCGATTTGAATAGCGGTGCGCTAGACACTGTAGTGTATAAAAACCCTAAGGAGATTGTTTCTGAGATGCTAGAACCACTATATATGGCACTAATAATTACCCCATGCTTGCATTTGCTTAGATCACACATCTAACCTATTCAGTTCCTTAGCCGTAATGACCTTCCTGACCCTGTCTAAACGCTGCATGTATTCAGATAATCTGGATTTGCAATAACAAAATTTTAATTTCGAAACAAACTCTCCAGGATGTCATGAGGCATGATAAATGCCTTTCCGCGATTTTAGAGTAATTCAGCATTTATCCCAGCAGAGGGCAATAGATGTCATTGGTATTCAATCTGAAGGCAACACTGCACCGGAGTTTCAACATTTAAAACGTGGGGGTCAGCTGAACAGATCTATATAGAATATGCCACAGGGCAAATTATTAACAACAACCTTTACAGTGAAAAAAATATGTATCTTAAATAAGGGAAAAATAATTTGTCTGTCATTATTTTTTAATTCATGTTCTGAAAATCCGTAAGCTCTGGTGAGCTTTCGCGGTGTGAGCCGCTTTTCCAGATCCAGCATATCTGACATCTGTAAACGAGCCTGTTCTGTTAGCGGGTTGCCCTAAACTGAGTTTGGCCCTTTGTGCTGAACATCCATATCCTCTGGTTTAGTGCCCATTACACCATATATACAAAAAAACTGTAGCTCTCTGATTTGTAGCTGCTGTCAGATTTACTTTTCTCCTTTAGCTGAGATGGTTCCCAAATTCCCAGGACTTGTATAAGGGTGGGCAGGGGCATTCTGGGTAATTGTTAACAAGATGCATACTTTGGAATGTAAGTCAGGGGCTCAGATCGAAAGATTCCAATATGCCACTCCTGACCTTTCTGGGCTATACCAAAAGGACTATTCTGGTCCTGGAAAACACAAACAATAGTCCGTTTTCCCAGAGGAATTGGCCGTTTTTTCCCTAAAAATGATTGAGTAAATTGTGTATATGGGAGTCTATATTATGCTCTAAAATTACTGGTCTCGGAAATGAATACTAGTATTTAGCCATATTGGGAAAGGTAATAATTTTTTGTCAGTTCATTTTAAACCATGACTTAAAAGGCATAAATAAGGCCAGTCTTTTATACAGTCGGTATATCAAACACCACCACACCCAGTTCCTTTGCAGAATATGAAAACAAAGCTAGTTAAAAGCGCCGGGAGACTGACTGAAATGAATACATTTCCTAATGAAGTCCCCTTGCTCCAAGAGCACCGAATCTTTCTGGGTATTTTTTTTTCCTTCTCCTTTTGAACCTGCGGATGTGAGTCTGGTTATTTTGAAAAGACACAGTCTAAGATCTCCTTCCTTCCTGCTGCTTATCGGCCGCTGCGATCCAGAGGAATAACCATTCCCGTCCTGTCGTCTGACTTCAGCGAGACACAGGCCAGATCGCCTCCCTGACCGTCCAATCAGTAGGGGCTGCAGTCCTGCCGAAGCGAAGCCTCTCTGCTCCTCAAACAAACCTCACTGCACCCCCCCCCCCCCACCTATGGAACCTCGAACTTCTTTGTATGACGAGCTGTTTGCGGCTGTGGCACGACAGGGATCTGTGGTACTGCTCTGCCCCTCGGAACATAAAACACCACCAGTCTTTTCCATCGAGTGTGAGATGAAGTAGCTGTGCGTTCCTTCGCAGAAACGGAAGCTTATAGTCATGGCGTGATGAAAACAACAACAAAGAAATTCAGATACATGATTGTAGCATATGGTTTGCAGGTTTAATTAAGAGAAAATAAGTCTCAACTTCATAAGAAAATATGCAAAGTATAAATTTGGCAATCAAAGCCATATCTATAGCGGTTATTCCATCAGTACTACATGTAATACGTGTATTACATATTGACATATTATTAAAAACTCGTGCATGTTCAGAATACGGCTGCATTGCAGATCGTTGCAGTTAAAATACTTTCACTTGAAGTTCTGCATGAGACCCCGTTATACCATAATATAAACTTAGAAATCTAAGCATCCATCCAGCGGGAAAAGGGTCATGGCCAGACTGTATGGAGTCTGGATGCAATGCCAGTCCATCACAAGGCAAATACACTGTGGGCAGTTTAGGTATGCAAATGAGCCTAACTGCACTCAGATTTGTAAATGATGTACTGCAACCGTCTGGTATGGGATATGTAGTGATCTTGGCATTGTTCTTCTAACTGCTGCTTATTTCCTGCTGTTACATCAGCCAGAGGGATTGCATTAGAGATCAGTATGGTTTGGCAATATGCTGTTTCTCAACAACATCATACACAGACACAGGTCCTGCATCCCTGCAGTGAAGCCCATTACCCTGGCCCAGTATCCATGCAGTCAGCCCATTACCCTGACCCAGTATCCATGCAGTCAACCCATTACCCTGACCCAGTATCCATGCAGTGAGCCCATTACCCTGACCCAGTATTCATGCAGTGAGCCCGTTACCCTGGCCCAGTATCCATGCAGTGAGCCCGTTACCCTGACCCAGGATCCAATGAGCCCGTTACCCTGGCCCAGTATCCATGCAGTGAGCCCGTTACCCTGGCCCAGGATCCATGCAGTGAGCCCGTTACCCTGGCCCAGGATCCATGCAGTGAGCCCGTTACCCTGACCCAGGATCCAATGAACCCGTTACCCTGGCCAGGATCCATGCAGTGAGCCCACTACCCTGGCCCAGTATCCATGCAGTGAGCCCGTTACCCTGGCCCAGGATCCATGCAGTGAGCCCGTTACCCTGACCCAGGATCCAATGAGCCCGTTACCCTGGCCCAGTATCCATGCAGTGAGCCCGTTACCCTGGCCCAGGATCCAATGAGCCCGTTACCCTGACCCAGGATCCAATGAGCCTGTTACCCTGGCCCAGGATCCAATGAGCCCGTTACCCTGACCCAGTATCCATGCAGTGAGCCCGTTACCCTGGCCCAGTATCCATGCGATGAGGTGGAACTATTTCCTGTGAGCGGAAGATGCTGATTTTATGTTCTGTCTGGGTTTGCTCAGAATGTGTAAAGTAACACTTTTATTTTCACTGCAGTCTTTTCTTGCCAAATTCTTGGTTGGATTTCAGTGGGAATTATCCCACCAAACAAATCAACGATCTCCCTGTCATGCAGTAATTCAACTAACCAATGTGCTGAAAATAAGTAATGGAAGAAATATTAATTAATACATTTTTTAATATGCTGAAATGTAAAGCTATTGACAACAGAACGTATAGGATATTCTTCAACACATTTGTGTTTCAGACCAATTCTGTAAAAGCAGATATAAACATTACAAAAGTGGTAAGAATCCTGACTGCAAACAGCAGTTAATATGATGATATGCATTTTGAAGGCCTGAACAATATCAAATTTATTTATTTGTTTAGGAATGTCTTTTCATTAAACATTTATTATCATGCTTTGTACCATTTTGCATACGCATGCATATATGCATACAGAACTTCCTGTCTTTCCATTCTGTAGCCATTAGCTGGGGTATTCCTATACAACACAGGTCCTCTTTTCACCAGTCTTGCTCTATCTCTTTGTGAAACAGAATAGCCTGTCTTGTTATGATAAGCCGGCACGCAATCAAAGAGAACTCAGTGGAAGTCGTGGAGACAATTTTCTGGAACAAAAAAAACGATGTTGAAGAGGCGTCTGTTTGAGCGGTTGGAGATGGAGACAGAGATGATTATGCGTGTCCTCCGCTGAATAAAAATGACCGCCCTGTTTGCCGAGGCAGGCTGGTTGATAACACTGTCTTGTAGCAAAGCTGCTTGACTTTAAAAAGCAGCCAGACATTTGACTTGGTGTACTGCTGATTTAAATAAATGCTAATTCCACTTCAGTCGATCTGAACATGGCTAAGAGCCTTTGAAATGGACCTGATAGCATGAGCTAAGACTCTACGGCGCCATTAAAGATACCGTCATAAAATGAGATTACCTTGGTCTAATTAGCATCTCAGGGTTCATCTCAGAGTCCGACACGGCGAAAGCGGAGCACAAACAAAGAGAATCTATCAGCAGAACAAATAGAGGAAAAAAACTTGTGTTGGTTCGCAAAACATTTTGCAAGTCGTTTTTTTTATTACTGTTCAGTGTCTCAGGTCTGTCTCAGGTCTGTTTCAAGTCGGGTCCAGTTTCAAGCCCGACTGAAGTCTCAGACTCCTGCTCCAGATGGGGGTTTGCTGGGGTGGGGGGGGGGGGGTTGTGGTGCTTGTGGGTCAACAGCACCGATCAGAGACTTTGGGCTAAGATCAGACTGGCGCTGTGTGGCCGGATTTCCCCCTCAGTTCAGGGGTCGCAGGGGATTAGGGACTAAATAGACCCCAGCTGATACCTTTTCATATCCCATCACAGTGAATCTAAAACGGTGAGCCAAAATGAATTCATAAAGCAGGCCAGCCTACGCTTGTGATTGATCTGCCAGTGTTTATGTCTGTTTTATGAATATTAAAATTATAATTACCCATATTAAAGCTCAACTGGTCCATTCTGGTTCTCCTAATATAAATGAAGGAAAAGCACTTGTAAAAAGCAGGGACAGTGTACAGCTAAATGGGTGAGGGACCCATGCCACCGTACAGAAGGTTGTGGGTTTGAATCCCGTGCAGCAAGGCCCCTAAATCCGCCGGCTCCAGAGGGGCTCTGACACAGACTTTGTTGACACATATGAGGCTTCACAGCTGCTCTAGAAGAAAATGCAACCCAATCTCAGTACGATGGCAGCTATGAAAACACAGTGTACACACACAAATCATTTCCTGCCTGTTGGGTGTGTGATATTCTTAGGCCAGGTGAAGTTGCCCAAACTTGTACACCAAGCACAAGGCCTTTATCTGCCGGCACTCGCGCCGTTCGCCCGAAAGCCCCAGCACACGCAATGCTGAGAGGGCTGAGGGGCGGGCAAGTTCCTCCGCTGCGTGGGCGGTGGCTGAGCTCTGTGGGAAGAGTCACTTCAGAGGCTTTGGGTGTCATCGTGTGATGGAAATGCACTCGGGGGGTGAGGGAAGATCAGCGTGGAGCCCCCACAGACCTCCACGCTCCTGGCTGACGGCGAAGGTCTTTGAAGAGCAGAATTCGCATGATAGAAGGACACGTTTCGCAGACCAGAATGGCACTTTTGTTACTGTTATCCGGCAGCGTGGATGCAATCCCATCAACATGTGGTTTGGATTTTTTCTCTTTACGTGGCGGAGACAAAGGCCAGCATACATACAGGTCCTGCCCCCAGTATTTGGGTGGGGGACCCCCGCTGTACCGCCTTGTCTGACTCCCACTAGGAGATGTGATGGCTGATACTCACACCAGTCTGCCCCCTCCCTGCCCCCACCTTGCTTGTCTTCAGGTCATTCAGTCATCATAAACTCAGAAAAAAAACATGAAAACTAATTAATGCTCATATTTGTTACAAGTGATGCCAGGACCTGCTTTTTGGCTGCATTTGTCTCCAAGCCTAATCCATTTGTCTGCAAGACTAATCCATTTGTCTGCAAGACTAATCCATTTGTCTGCAAGCCTAATCCATTTGTCTGCAAGACTAATCCATTTGTCTCCAAGCCTAATCCATTTGTCTGCAAGACTAATCCATTTGTCTGCAAGCCTAATCCATTTGTCTGCAAGCCTAATCCGTTTGTCTCCAAGCCTAATCCATTTGTCTCCAAGCCTAATCCATTTGTCTGCAAGACTAATCCATTTGTCTCCAAGCCTAATCCATTTGTCTGCAAGCCTAATCCATTTGTCTGCAAGCCTAATCCGTTTGTCTCCAAATCTAATCCATTTATCTGCAAGGCTAATCCATTTGTCTGCAAGCCTAATCCATTTGTCTGCAAGCCTAATCCATTTGTCTGCAAGCCTAATCCATTTGTCTCCAAGACTAATCCATTTGTCTGCAAGCCTAATCCATTTGTCTCCAAGCCTAATCCATTTGTCTCCAAGCCTAATCCATTTGTCTGCAAGGCTAATCCATTTGTCTCCAAGACTAATCCATTTGTCTGCAAGCCCAATCCATTTGTCTGCAAGCCTAATCCATTTGTCTCCAAGCCTAAGGCGTTTGTCTCCAAGCCTAAGGCGTTTGTCTCCAAGCCTAATCTGTTTGTCTCCAAGCCAAATCTGTTTGTCTCCAAGCCTAATCCATTTGTCTCCAAGCCTAATCCATTTTTCTGCGAGCCCAATCCATTTTTCTCCAAGCCCAATCCATTTGTCTGTAAGCCTAATCCATTTGTCTGCAAGCCTAACCCTTGATACCTCTATGATTAATTTAGTTATAATGCCTCTTATAAACTATGGTTTATAATGGTTTTGTGGACCATTGGTCTGGTGAAAGACAATTCCTCTTGAATAATTATAACAAAATACCTAGAATTTTAGCAAATTTACCCCGTGTTTATAAGTATTAGTGCTATATAGGGTGTCCAGCACATGAGTGTGGTGCATTTTACTTGCTTTGTATCTATGTATATTTTATTTGTAGACAAAATAGGAAAGAAATATGATGTTCTGACTCACTTTCTGAGTTAATGGCTGGTGGTACAGTCCAAACTATGTGACCCCTCTTTTATGGAAGGGAGTGGTCTCTCCCTCTGTGCCACTGATGACCCCATTTCCACAAGTGCCTGTTTCTTATTCCTCTGCTCTTTTCTGTTTGCCTAATGGACATGAGCCACGGCTCCATATCAGCCCTGTGAGGGGGGGGGCACGCCTGCCCCCCCTGGGACTGGATCCTGGCTCTGTCCCGCACTTCGCAAGCATATTCCACCCGACGTTCGCTGCGGTTGTGAGGTCACGGAGTGCAGAGAGCGCTGACCTTTTGACCCCTGGACTTGTTTAGTTTTTTAATAAATGGAGAAAGAGGGGTTTTCTGTGCTGTCATTTAATTATAATTTTTTTTTGCAGGGGGTGTGGAGGATGTCAATTTTAAAAAGGCAGCCATTTACGCAAAATTCACTTCCAAGTGTGCCACTGGAAGTCACTGCAGTGAGTCTTTCAGTTTATCCGGCTGTAACCTGACCTGCAGGAATTCTGTGGTTCTCTTTTTGCCAGAGTTCTGGGGGGGGGGGGGGGGCTTTTGATTGGTTATATTATCCAACATATTTATGTAAAACCCCATTTGTCCAATTAGCATTACGCAGCAAACGTTGTACATGGTAGAGAAGATTCTATGTTCCCGTTTTTGTTAAATATTGTTTTAATTGACTTCAGACAAATGTGGTTTAAGGCAAAATACAGGCAAATCACAGAATAATAAGACGCTAATTTGCATTTCTGTTGCCTCCAATTTTGCTGCTGCGGTATTTCATAATAGCACAGCGACGGACAAAGTCTGTTTTGGAAATGGCCAATTCTCATTAGTGGGATGTCTTTGACGGACACATGCTTTAGCCGTGGGAGATTGGAAGATAGTGTCTAGGGCAGCGGAGGGCTGGCTGAACAGAGAAGTTAAAAGCCTTGAAACTATGACGCCATCTATTGCTGGGAAAGACCCGTGCGATGATGTAGGGGGTACATGTTCTTGGACTGGTCTCATGACACAAGATATGTTGTACGTAGATATCCCTTTCATGATCATAATGTAGCTGAATATTGAATATGACTTTTGCTGCCTATCTACAGCCATCATCGCGATATTTTGTTTGGTTATCATGTGTTTCCAAAGTCCCTCTGTCTTGGTAAACTAGTGACAAATATGCCACAATAGTGCCAATTAGCACTTGGAAACACCAAATGAAAAATGATATGAAACATATACAACGTGCTTCATGCTTTAAATTCTGACCCAGAAAATTGGCATCCATCAGCTGCATAGCCAGTATGGGCAGGGGTGGGGCACCATGTACTCATCCAGTGAAAGCATCTACGTCATATACTCAAAATCACAGTCAAAACAGCAGCGTGTTATACACTTCCAAAATAGACTGATGAACCCCGATCACACTGGAACCTTCTGGAAAACCCCAACCTTCACCTTGAGCCGCTTCCCACACTGCATCCTGTCGTCGTATCATGGGGTCAGACATGGTGGCACTCCCCACACGCACCAGCCCATTGCCAGCGGGGGGGGGCCGCACTAAGCTCTGTTGTAACCTCATTCCTATAAGACCCTCTCCTCGGTCATGCTCATATATGTAAGCACACAGTACAAAATCATACAGAAGAAAAATACCCCACCCCCTGACCAGCGCCCCCCCTTGTGGTGTCCAAATGAACTGCGGTAATACTACGCCACATCTAAACCTGACCTACTTTCTAAAGGGCACATTGATCAGAAATTCTACTAAACAAACATATAACAGGAATATATAACATGAAATAAGTGCAATGCTACACAAAAAATGAAGAACAAAAATCGTCTATAATGTTTTTTATTTTTCGTACTGATGCAGTAATTGAGCTGATTAATAGGTGCGGTGGACTTCCTCGCAATACCCTTTTACCTGAAAATGATAGGTGCTTATCATGATCAACCCTTTTCACATGCTGAAGTATTAAACATTAGACATTTTCATTTTCAGTAACTGATGCACATATTTAGAAGCGTGTCACCGATTTAAAAGCCAGTCTCTTGCTAAAGACATTCGAAAGTGTAGCATTAATCTTTCCCATGCATGACCGTCCTATAAACCAGCATTAAAAATGATTGGAGAACCTATACACAATTGCTGCACAAAGAGATGTTCTGGATCGGAAGGCGGTCTGAAACAATTCCACCATCTTGCCTGTAGATGGCAACCAGGAGCAGATATTCCAGCAGCTCCCAGGGCCGACTGAACAGGGAAGCGGTTTGGGGTTGCTTGGAAAAAAAGGAAAAGAAAACAGCTTGTGTTACACGTATGAGAGACATATAATTTGACTCCTATTCGATCACTGTCTTGCACTTCAAATACTGCGACAAAATATACTGCAAAATGTGGTGATGTTCCAGCGTAAACTTTTAAGAAGTCTATCAACTTTTACCCTGAATCTTATTCGTGCTTCTGCCATTCCTCCGCTCTCATATCCAGGGGCGGATTAACCTCAGTACAGTAGTCCACACAGGGGGGGGGGGGGGGGGGTGTTGGCTGTCAGTAAAGTTTGTCGATTGGGAGGCGGGATTGGCAAATCAACCAGCCAGATTTAATAAGTCTCACTGTTACATTTTTTTCTGAGGAGGACTGAAGCCCCCTGATTTTGCAAAGGCTTCATGCTGTAGCCCTGAATGGCCTATGCATTAATCTGCAGCAGCCTATGTCAGCATGGGGATGGGGGTGAATGGGTGGGGGAATGGAGGTTGCGGTGGGGGTACGACTTGGCACATGGGTGCAGGAGCGTGGAACCCTGGGCATGGTCGGCCAGCCCCCCCCCCCC
>JAODUD010000082.1:10154661-10170678 GCA_026784285.1 Stomatorhinus walkeri | reverse complement strand
CTATGACCACCTTAAAAATAATCCCCCCCCCCCCCTCCCCACATCTTTGCCTTTCTCTTATCATAATGCTTTAACAGTAACTTAGCCACACAGAAGCTGGTCTTTTTAACACAGATAAAAACCCAGATAAGCATTGAAGTCTCTTTAATTTTCACATGCATCGTCATACAGATACAACATGCAGCGAAGTGCATCCTGAACCGCTCTGTAGACTGTGCAACTGTTACAAAGGATATGAAAGGAAATAGAAAGGAGAGATAAATAAAATATTAAAATAGAACTATGAATACAATATGGATATACGAAATATAACACGGATTTGAAACAGATTTACAGATCTGCGACATGCAGTTATAAGTTATACAGTTAAAGTGCAGTGTATGGAAAGATGACAATGAGTATGAGAACCTGAGATTGTTGCTACTCCAGTATAGTATAAAAGTACTGTAATAATACTATAACTATAACGCCGTATAGAGAGAAAGGGGCGTGTCCTGATTGAGGAGTCGAATGGCCTGGGGATTGAGTCTTTCTGTCGCTATACGATAAGCATGTAGAGGCCTGCAAGAGAACAGAAATATTGAGAGCAAGTAATTCCAGAGGTCTGAGGATTGCGAGACAGTAATATGAATGTTCTTCTAACCTAAAATGGAGGATAAACTTCCTAAAACGGACACATTTCTCATCGTCTTTTGCATGTTCTGGAAACTTCTTCATCCTTACATCTTACTGGATGGTTTACATACAACACACAAGGCAGTGAGTGAAGCGTGCTGGAAGCAAGACTAGATGAGGCTCCAAGGACTCTGTAATGGAGTCTCGATGTCCAGCTGTGTGGTTTGTCTCGGGTCACCGTATGTCCCGGTTTGCGTGGACACTTCTTTTCGGACCCCTGTTAGGGCGTCCGGGCAGGTTTTCAAAAACAGTCGGCGGTTTGTCCAGGTTTGGCACTGCAACCCATGTAACCCAGTGTGGCAGGTTACAGTGAAGTACCAAGTGAAGGAAAAGACACCAATTTTCAATATACCAATATACCAATATACCAATCTTCAATAGTCACAGATACGAACTCTTTTTCATCTGACCAAATATGATGACCCTAGGTTTAAGCTGACTGTACAGCCTGTGCATTGTTCGGCCAATACGATGCAGGCAACGAGCTCTGTCATCTCAGAGCAATACACTGACTGTTGCAGTGTGTTGAGTTAGCCTTACCTTCGCAGTAATAACAAAACTGGAAACCCTAGTGTTGTGAGAAATGAACCCTCACTACCCCAGCTTCTCTCCCTTCCTCACCAAAGAATCTCTTCACTGTTTTAGTTAGTGATGAGAAGCTTTATTTGTTTCTGATGAAAACACAACCTTCCTCCCCTGCTCACGTACACCTGTCAGGCCTCAATCATCAGTTCAAAAATTGCCACCGTCACCAACTGCTGCAGGCGACTGAATAAGGAACAGAACTTCAGTCACCTGCAAAGTTTACTTCTTTGGTCCCAGTTATAAAATGTTAGACCAAAAAATGTCACCGTGCAATGATCAAGAATAGAGATCCAAGGGCAGGGTTGTGGTTTAATGAATACAGATGAGTCTTGAACACCAGGTACAATTGATTAGTCATTTTTAACTACAAGTCTTTTAAAAATTAGGTTCTCTTTGGTTATGTTAATCAGCTCCTCTTCAATGGCGCTAGTCAAAGAAATGTTGTAGTATATTTGAAATTTTGAGTATTTGGGTTTTGCCATCGTTACGTCACACTATGAGCAAGGCATTCTGGAATTCCTGTCTCATGCTTTAATAAAATGCTAAGGACAGAAGTTTGACTAATTGAAACGATATGGGAATCCTAGGCCACCTGCAGAATACCGCACGGCCGTGAACGTTTAGGGCATAAGGGTGTCTTTTCCTTTGAGTTTTGCTGGGGCGGCTGGGATGCTGCTGGGAACTGAGGTGGTGCTTCCTCCCCTGCTGCTAATGGGTCAGACCTCACGCCAAGGGAAGCTGTAGGGCGTCAGGACGACATGAAGCCAAGTGGAATGGAAAATGCACAGGAAGCTAAGAAGACGGGGGAGGCGGCACGTGATGAAACATGCTCCCACAAACGGCTGGGAAATAAGAAATGAAAGAGGGGAAATCATCTAAGGAGTGTCCCTCACTGATGGCAGCAACCCTGTTACCAGTGCTACAGGGATCATTGCCAGGCAACAAGGTTAGAAAGAGTCTCTACGCTACCTGGACTTTGCATATTTTTCCCATCTTTCCTCTGGGTTCTCTGGTTTCCAGCTGCAGTTCAAAGACATGTAGTTAGGAAAACTGGTGTCTCAAAGGTGTGTGTGTGTGTGTGGGGTTCATGTTATATATTTCATTGTGGGGACCAAATGTCACCACAATGTGATAAAACCCTATTATCTTCAAATTGTCGGGGCCATTTTTCTTTCTGGTTTCCACAAGGGGAAACTCAATATTATAAAAATGTGTGAATGCAAATGAAAATGAAAAATAAGTCTTGTACAGTGGTACCTCGATTCTCAAACTTAATTCATTCTGGACTCCGGATCGAATCCTAAAAAGTTCTGATCAAAATTTTCCCATAAGAAATAATGGAAAACCAATTAATTGGTTCCCAGCCCCCCAAAATTACACCTAAATTTGTTTTTTTAGCATTTAAATACAAAATGAACAGGATAAAACAAGAAGAGCATTTTTTTCTTAATGGCTTATAAAACGATAAAGATCTTATCCCAACATTACCCCTGTCCTGCCCCGATCGTCTGCACCTTCCGTGTGCCACACCCCCTCGTTAACCCCGTAGTCCTCTGTATTAAGTCCGCGTTTCAGCTTGTTTCCCCAGTCCGGTCATTGGGTGCGTTCGACTTGCTTACAGCGCTGGCTGTAAGCAACACATTCTGATCCTGACGCAATGCATTATGGGTAGATGCAATGCGACCTCTCACCTGGCTGCACAAACTGAAACCGCCTCCGTGACGATACACCTTTGCCATTATTGGCTGAAGAGTTCAGTTACACGCATGACGTTTGTATCCCAGGCAGTTCCAATGCGTAATCTGCTATTTCTCCCGAATATCACGTAAGGCAGTGAGAACTGGTTTTCAGTCAACTTACCTGGTAAAATAAAGTATAATAAAATAAATGACATAAATGCTCTAATAGTACACGTAAGTTAGCGGTTAATTTATTGTTAGTTACTGTAATGTTGCGCTGCTTTATTTGGTCAATCGTCCAGTCTGTGAAGAAGGCATTCAAGTAAGAATTGCATTGCAGTATGATTCATTTCCTGGCGCGTACAATTTATATTAGGTCAACATTCACGGTTCGACTTCTGATATTCAGATCGAGTTCTAGGTCAAACTGATTTGTTCGACTTTAAAGAAATTCGAGCTCTGGTGAGTTCGAAGACCCAAAGTACCACTATATTTTGTTCGGTTATTTATAGTCAGGGTTTGGGCTGGGTAAGGGTTAGGGTTGACATTGCTAGGATTAGGGTTTTGCCCATTGGAGAGCCATGACAGATGGCTGGATCTCTCTTTCTCTCTCTCTCTCTCTCTCTCTATCAGCGCTATATGTCAAGGAACATACTTCAGCACAACAACAAAGTCTCAGTCTCTGTTCAAATTAAATCTCCGACAGTCTCATTTGCATCACTAGGCACCGCTTGGGAATCTCACTGCAGTATCACTGCGATCTCCATAATGTTACAGGAAAGCAGGGGCCTCATGTTCCCACACAGAGGGGCTTTGTTGCCCATGGCGACACCGGTCGGCGTAGTAACGTCACGGACGCAAGTCCAACTTTGTTTCACTCTGGGATAATACGGAAAACACTACACCATACGTGGACCTCGATTATATACCGTTATTTTGCTGTTTCACGCAAAATTTCACAGCTATAAATAAAAGTCAGACGCACGCCTGACTGATGCTACTGCTGTTGAGAAGAGTGTCGTTCTGCGATGTGTCTGGTGTTCACTGGACCTGCCCATTCGGCCTTGGCGTCTGTAGACTGTATGAGGGAGGGGGCACAGTATCAGCCTGTATAAAATTCTGTGCTGTAGCTATGGCTAAATGCCACTTCCGAAGGGCGCCAGGCTGGGCCAGTCTCCGGCCTTCACTTTCAATGAACATATGGGATAAATTAGCATCTAAACACAGACTCCAGTTTCAGGATAAAGAGCTGACACAGGACCATCAGTAGCCAAGGTAAAATGAAGGCTAATTAATGAGCTGCAACTATTATATGCTATCCTGTTAAAGCTTTGAATGCTACACCCCCTACATGGCTGGGAAATGGGTGCAAACATGATATAAAGTAATATTTTGATTTAGAGAGAATTTGTGGTTGTTCCTGGGGCCCCACTGAAAAAGTTTATTTGCGGCCCGTCCCCTAATGTAGTGACTGTTTGTGGCCAACAGGGGGCTCCCAAAAATGTGTGGTTAGAACGGTGCCAAACACTACCGTTGGAGAAAATAACTTTTTTTGCATTGCAGTGTCCAAGAACAACTGTAGTGTCAGTAGCGTAAGTATATAGGTCAGTGAGATAATCGGCATTTAGAATTAGATCAATTCAAACTAATTGAAGGCTTTTCAGTAGTGGGGTTTTAAAATGCGTTAGTTTAATAAGATGTGTTTGGATCAGTGATAAGCAATTCATTTAAATTCATTTTTATATAGCGACTCTCACAACAGAGCTGTCCTATGGATGTGTTGTGATACATTAATCATCATTAGAGAGCGTAATACAGAAAAAGCACAACACAACAGATATTAGAAGCATATACACCATAAATCGCAACATTAAGGCCGATGATGGACCACTCGGTTATTTCATGTAATATAACTTTTGGCAGGAGAGTGGCTCAAACCCTGGTTCGCAATGTAATCATCAGTTTGCTGGATTATATATTAAATGCTTTCCTACCACATGAATCAGAACCAGGAACTTCTGTTGCATTCCCACTGCAGGAACTTGGCTAGACTGTATTCCTAGTGAGGTAGTACCTGAACTGTTTTTTAGTCCCTACTCCAGAGTAGGTTCCTTTTGCTTGACTAAGAATTGCTGGGTGGGGCATAGCAGGAAAATTTGTTGATTGGTTAAGCAGAATCACCGGGGCTAACTTGGAAATGACACGGAAGTGTGGGGAGAAAAATTAAGCATATGGAATTACTTTTGTTTCTAATTACATTAAATCCATTAAAGAATAGCTTTTATTGCTTGTGTCTCCATACGTCTGCATCAGAAAATTCAACTGATATCTGACATACCTCTGTCTAATATCGCCGGTGCCGACGGTGACATTTTCCAGCACTTATTATTGGAATAATATTACATATTTTTTTATTCTTTGGAAAAGTAAGTATTGATTTGCTGGCCATTTTTAATAATTAATTATAAACATGTTGCAGGTTGCATAAATAAAATATGAATAACGTGTGAATTGTCCCATATTTTTGGACCGATTCCCCAAATAACTAACAAAACGACCTGCTCATTCTCCATTTTTTTAGGGTGGCCTATCACAGTTTCTGTTGTGTGGTGGGAAAGCGGCACACAAAAGTGGCCAGAAGATGCAAATGTTTTGGGTCGAGATGGCCCAGGAACTCAGAAAAAGGAACTAGGTTCCGGAACGTCGGTGGGAAAGTGCCTATTACCATACCATACATTACCATCTACTGTCCCCAAGCTTGGTCCAGGTTGATATGCATGATGTAAACAGATGCTTCCATACTGAGGTCTGAAGCTATTTGCTTAGTTCTGGTCTACCACCATTTTCCAACTGCTCTGAACTTAAACAACAAGCTTGGCCAGGGTGTGATGTCCGAGACATGGGGAAGGCCAGCCATATGGACAAGTCTTAACATCTGCATTTATGTTTGTCATCAAAGTCAGAAGGTGTCAGGTACCTTCAAGATTTCAGATGGGCAGAGAGGAAGGCCTTCCAGGGTTTCTGTTTAGAAAAAAAAGCTCAGTTAGAATTCATTGGGCACCGAGCTTCAGTTTGAAGAAATTTATGAACAACTGACCAAATATTTATGTCAATGAGACTCTAAGGGTGAGTGGGATCATCTTTCTAAATTCAAATTGTTTAATGATATTGTAAGCAGTGTAGATTTGGTGGGAATCCTGATCTAGTTATTGTGGGAATAATGAAAATGGTTTCATTTATAGTAACAAGTCATTGTATATATTTCTTGCTTTAAAATAATGTCTCTCGAGGTAACAGCTACTCTGCTTGAGTAAACATCCTGTGTTTCGTTAAAACCCACAGAACACACATCAGCTTGTTCTCCAGAGATCAGATTTCGACGGGAACTGGTTATGGACTCGTCTGTTTGATGTAGTCCTCACTGGCTTGTTTAATTAATTTTACGAAGGTCAGAAGGCACCAGTCAGACCTAAAACTTCCTTTAACAGGCTCTGTGTGAGATTTTCAAGAGCTGTGATCTTCAGTTATTCCAGGTTGCACTACATGTAACAGTAATATTCATGGCTTCCTACAGCTGCATTTTAACACTCACTGGCTGCATATTGTCTGGTTTTGTATGATTTTCCATGATTTGTATTGTTTTACACCATTCTGTGTTGTTTTGAATTATTTGTATTTTTTTACACCATTCTGTGTTGTTTTGCATTATTTGTATTGTTTTGTACTGTCTTGTAATGTTTTACACTGTTGTTTTGCATCATCTGTATTATTTTACACTCCTTTTTATTGTTTTGCACTACTTGTTTTGTTTTACACTGCTTGTATTGTTTTACACTGTTTGTATTGTTTTACACTGTTTGTTTTGTTTTACACTCTTTGTATTGTTTTACACTTGTTTGTTTTGCACTCTTTGTATTGTTTTACACTATTGTTTTGTTTTACACTGTTGATTTCTGTTGCACTCTTTGTATTGTTTTACACTCTTTGTATTGTTTTACACTGTTTTCTGTTGCACTCCCCGTATTGTCTTACATTGTTATGAATTGGTTTGTATTGCCTTGTATTTTTTTACACTGTTATGTCTTGAGACTAACTGAGTGTTCCTGAATGACGAATCATTCCAATGCAAGTGTTGCTTATGGCAAATAATGATCTTGAATCTTATATGTGCCATCTCGTGGTTTTCCCGTACTCAGTCTTTTTCGCCTGGACTTGCACAGCCTTTTGAAAAGCCAGCTAAATAGTCTGTTCCTGAAACATCCAGGACGTTCTGCGGCAGCAATAATGTCACAGTTCATTCATCAGGCAGGCATTCATTATGGCGTTTCAGTCGTTGGTGGTTCTGAAGCGCAGCTCAGAGGAAGTTGATACCCTCAGTGCCTGGCATGGTCCTTCATCAGTATCAGACATGCCTTCCCAAATTATACAGGCTTCTCATATTAAAACAACACAACAGTGACACAAAAAAGTCGGCCAAGGAAATCCAGGATCGCTTTCTGTTTGAGTTACTGTTTGGGATACGTTTTTTCATGCTTGCGTGAAAATAGAAGTGAATTTTTGCTACGGAGGCCTTACCACACGGAGGACTAAAGAAGACATTAGCACGACAGCAAAAAACATCTACAGTTTATTAAGTGTGGGAGTTTCAGGAGCTGAACATGTTCCTCGTGCTTCCTGTCAGGGGCTCCATATTTATCTTTAGATAATGCTGCCCCTGGGGGATGAGCGGATACACTTTCCAGAGCACCTACCTGGGGAGCGTTCTGTGGACTCAGCATCCATCTCTGCCCCCGATTCGGGCCCCTCTCCTGCACGCATAAGGTTTAGGCCTTGGATTCTGAACAGGGTCAAGCTGTTGAGCTTCCTAGATGGTTTCTCCATGGCCTCTGTGATCATGACAGGGACTGTCCAGCTAAGAGGGACCATTCTCAAAACTTTGGCTAATGTTATTTAAAGGCCTTCTCAGACGTGCCAGAGAACATTCTATTTGTAACATTAATGTTACAATGTCAATGTTAGTACAATAACATTACCTGAACGTCCCTTTAACACAATTAATGTAAATTAATTAATTAAAAAATCATGAAAGTGCTATACTTTGCTATGCGAAGTAACCATGTCACCGGCTGACCTATCAGGTGACCTCGTCATACATCAGGACCATTTGCCTGTTTTTGTGTTATTAGTCTTACTTATAGAAGCGATGGGATAACATTCTAGGAACATCAGGAAAACTTTCAACGTTTCCATACCTTAACAGTAACATTCAGTGACTGTTCCAAGAACAAAAAATTATTAGCTTGTTAGCTAATTGCCTTTTCTGACTGTCCAGTGGTAGGTGAGATCAAGACTGAAGTAATTATGTCACGGAAGCTGTTGCGTTGGCTCAATGCTTCCTGCTCTGCTGAACATGACGACTCGGTCCCAGTGATACTTAAGCTTCTCTGAACAGAAGCCATTCTCCAAGAACCTCCTGTTAGCTGAAATGCTTGCTCAATCTGTCCTAAATAACATGCTGTACAAAAATAGCAATAGTCGCAGACAGTACTTCGCTATTCGAAACAGGACGAACGGAATGGAATTAGGTGTACTTTACATGCTTAAGCACGATTTTGAAAACCACTGACCTGATGTATGCTACAGCATGACAAGGGAACCCCCCAACAGGCTCCCTTTATTCATTTTACTCCGGGCGACTTCACTTTTGCGAGGTATGCTTTTTTTTATCTGCGACAAAAAAGAAACATGAAAAGTTCTAAACTCAGCCAGAGAGAATCACAGGCTGCAGTAAAACCAGTGAGTGTCTTTCAATTTCTGACCCTTAAGTATTCCACATTCCACCCCTCCCCCCAACCCCCAGAGAAAAGAATTTTATATCCAACATCAAATATGAAACCTAGCCCCAGATGAAATACGTGGTGACACAAGATGAAAGCGCCAAACATGACTTGGTTTGTTCCATTTGCTGAAAGGCAGGTCGGAAAGACGTGGTCATGAAATGACGTCCTAGAGGTTCGAGACTCTTAAAAAAGTCAGAGTAATGACGCCCACTTGGTCAGTATGTTACTTCTGTCATAGTCAAAATCTGAAGCAACATTATCCTACCCGAAATCCCGTCTATTGAAAATTATTTAGTTAAATACCAGTGTGCAGATTTGTTTTAGACTTCACTTGCATGATTCTGTTTCCAGACTGTGGTATTTTCCAGTAATTAATTATTAGCATTCATTGTTTATTCATTATTGTCTTATGAGTTTGTTGTCAGGGGGGTGACATGGTGGTGCAGTGGTTAGCACTGTTGCCTCACACCTCTGGGACTTTGGTTCGAGTCTCTGCCTGGGTTCTGTGTGTGTCGAGTTTGTATGTTCTCCCTGTGTCGTCGTGGGGTTTCCTTCAAGACCTCCGGTTTCCCCCCACAGTCCAAAAACATGCTGGGGCTGATTGGAGTTGCTAAATTGCCCGTAGGTGTGAATGGTGTGTGGGTGTGTCCTGCAATGGGCTGGCCCCCCCATCCTGCCTTGTGCCCTTTGCTTCCGGGATAGGCTCCAGACCCCCCGTGACCCAATAGGATAAGCAGGTATAGAAAATGGATGGATGGATGGATGGATGGGTGTATGTCTGCAAATTTTGAAATGATACTAGTTTGATTTGGCGGCTTGACTGGAACCATCAGGCAGCAAGAAGCGAACACTAACTGACTGGTTTTAACATTGAAAGTCGACGTTGAAACCCAAGGAACCGACCGAATGTGTACAATGTTCTCTGCTGATGTCATATTCATGTACAATGTTCTCTGCTGATGTCATATTCATGTACAATGTTCTCTGCTGATGTCATATTCATGTACAATGTTTAACAATAGTGTAAAACAATACAACGTTTTGCGAGTGTATGTCAGTGTCAGCCGCAGACTTCCAAGAGTGCGGTCAAACGCGCTGCTTGATACTTCCCACTTGTTGAAGATAATATTAAGTAATACGCTTATTCTGCTAATGCATAGTTCCTCATATTTAATGTGAAAAACCCAAAAGAGTAAATGAATGTAAAGTATACAGCCAAAGGGATGCGGACACATCTATTATTCTTTAAACTGATTAATGACAAAGTTTCCATTTTATTTTTCAATACTGTATGAAGAATGACTCATGAGGGAAAAACAATGATTACCATCTGGCTTTGGTATATAAAATAGATAGGCTTTGGTATATAAAATAGATAGCCTTTGGTATATAAAATAGATAGGCTTTGGTATATAAAACAGATCATAATGAAGGGTATTGAATCACTATTGGAACATTATATTTTTTGGTAATCACTTCCACTGAAGTCTTTGGGAGGAATTTCTTGCAGGTGACATTCATGAATCTTGCAAACCGGTCACCTATTCAGCGAGACCCGAAGCCTGAGACAGGATAAGTCAAGACTAACTCACATCCTAGATGGGATGTTGAGCCATTGCAGGGCAAATGTTGACGGTGAGTTAGAATTCAGCAAATTGCATGTCTTTGGGCTAAGGGAGGAAATCGGAACAAGCCTGAAACCCCCCAAACCTGAAGATACTTACTGAACCGGCATGCTGTCCTCATGGACGCTTCTGCTCAAGAAAATATGTATGTACAATACCAGTCAAAAGTTTAGACGCACCCACCTATATAAAGGTTCATTTGTACTATTCTCAAAATTTTAGAATATTTATATAGACATCAAAACTATAAAAGAACATATATGGAGTCATGCACTGGCGAAAAAGGATTAAACAAATTAAATAATTTGTTGGGGGGGGGAACAGCTCTGTGAGTTGGGACCCAGAAGGTTGCTGGTTCAAATCCCTGGGTTGGCAGGGTGACCCCACCATTGGGCCCCTGAGCAAGGCCCCTAACCCCAGTTACTCCAGGGACTGGCTGACCCTACTGTCTCCTCCATGCCAGTTACATGCGGTGTCCTCCTGGGATGCCAATCCAGCCTGGCATGCTTCTCCATATATGCTGAAAACTCATTGGCCGCTTTTCCTTCACAACCTATTCAAACTCCTCCGAAGCCATTTCCAGGTCAGGTGGTCAGGTCATATGATCTCTCTGCTTTGTAGGAGGCTTGACGTCTCCAAACCGTATTGTTTTGTTTTTCTTTTCCAACCGTGAGCGACTTTCCATTTACTCTCCTATCAATAATTTCCAACACAGAAATTAAACAAACACAGAGCTGAACACCTGCCCAAATACACACAGAAGCAAACATAATGCAGATGGATTTAACTCAGAATGTAATGGATCATCTTACAGGTAAGAAATGACCTCTTTTCTCAATATTTCCAGAAATACTCCATCCATCAAATTCAGATCTACTAATCTAGTACAACAACAAGCATCACACAATAACAACCAAAATAATAAGAAGAATGTGATATCAGTGCCCTGTACTACGAAGTGGCGTTACTTGTCGTATTTAAGGTAGTCTGGGCAAAATGTAAGTGAACGAATATGAAGTCCATTTAAACGGTGGTACCTTAAATCCGACAAGTTCCCCCGATAAGACAGTAACCCCGCTTCATAGTACAGGCCGCTGATTTACATTTGAACTGTAAAACATATCATCACTAAGACATAATTTGACCTGAAATGTTACAAAAATAGATGGCTTACAGTGCATGCTTTCAACATAAATGACATTCTACTTCAGTTAAAAAAAACTATGATATTAGTTCAAGTGCAGATCTGTATGGAAAATCACATAAATTTAAGTATACTCACATCAACTCAGGCTAGTTAAATGTTTGTAGGTCATGATAGGAAATATGTCATGTCAAACCTTTGACATAATTTTGTGCAGAAATATCCAAATTGTAAAGTAAAACATTCGCTAACACTTTACATTAAGTGCACCTTCATAATGCATTCATAGAACATTCATAAGCAGCATGCAAGTAAACCTTAACATCCTAACATCCCTTAACAGCTTTAATATATAAATAACAAACATTACATGATTATACAATTATAATGTTTGTTATTATTGCATAATGTTTGTTATTAATGTATATTACAGCTGTTAAGGGATGTTAAGGTATGATGTTTCTGAATGTTTTATGAATGCATTATGAAGGTGCACTCAATGTTCTATGAATGCATTATGAAGGTGCACTCAGTGTTCTATGAATGCATTATGAAGGTGCACTCAGTGTTCTATGAATGCATTATGAATGCATTATGAAGGTGCACTCAATGTTCTATGAATGCATTATGAAGGCATTATGAAGGGGCATTGTGTGGACAGCATGGTGGCCTTACATTTGCAGGGTTGTGGGGACTGTTACTAGTAAACGAAAAGTTCTCCTTCAGACCCTGTGAATGACTTCCTCAGCCCTCTTTACTGTCAGAGGCTGCTTTCTATGCTCTGAGGCCAGCATATCTCCTGCCTGAAGTGCAGGCAGAAGCAGTTTGGCAGCGCAGATGTCTCCGCACCACAGATTGCCGACCCAGCATCGCGTTTGGCCCCCCAAGAGGCTGACGAGATCCTGTGGGGTGTGATTCTTCATCGATTACCAGCTGAGTTACCACCACACCAGTTAGTCACGGCCAATGTTCACAGTAGTTCCCTTTACTTACCCCCAGTCACGGGACAGTCATGGCACAGCCCCTTCCTGCTGTTCTGGAAGCACGCAGCTTGCTGGATACAAGGAAAGATCCAGTGACCTGTATTTCCCTGGAGTGTAAATGAACCTGACTGAATTTACATTGGCGGTTGAAACTTCCTAAGTTTGATTAAAATATATTTAAAAAAAAAAACATGGAAAAAGGAGTCGTTCCTTTGGGAAAGAAGCAAAGCCTACCTTGTTGTATAATCGCTGGTCTTGGGGGCAGAACAGGCCGCTTTCTGGAGACTGGCATTCCGGAGACGGGAATAAGACACACTAAAGGAGAATGAGTTTATGAGCCAGCAACAAAAGAATATTGTTAGGAAGCGGAGGGGGTTGCGATGGAGCCTGAGGAAGAAGCAGCGGGTCTGTTTGCGGTTCTGCCTGGGGCCCGGGGCTCGCCCATGCAATTCCTCCTGGCACCAGGCTGTCCGGAGCAGGGAGCCGCACCCCATCCTCCTGGAGAAAACGGTTCCCTTTGTTTCCAGCAAATAAATAGCCCCCTTAAGTGATACTGCTGCTGCTGCAAGTCTGGGGTGGGGTTGGGTGAGTGGGTAGTTGGGGGGGGGGGCTTCCTTCTATTTTCCAGTATTAAAGCAGTTTTAAAATAACCTGATGTCCACTGTGGAGACTTCACACCACAGCAGTACATGCCTCCGCATGGCAAAGAGTAAAAAAAAAAATCGGAAAAATAAAAAAACAACTGTTTATTTATGACAGAGTTTAATGGGCGATTTCATGGATGCTTCCCATACTGGCTGGGACTGATTGCTTTATAATGATCGTGAAATGGAAGGAAGTGGGGATCCTTATAAACAGCGGCGAAATTCACATCGGAAAGTACGGGGAGGGGCCACGTCGTAAAAAAACGGTCGATAAGTGAGCCCCCCTTTGCAACGACAGGCCCCCACCAAGGCAGGGTGACGTTTCACACGCCTCACGGGGGCCACAGATGAACAGAGAGGTGCAGGGTGGAAAGATGTCGCTTCATAGTAAATTGGTAATGGGAGACTTTTCAAATGTTTCATTCCTACTGGTGTTTTTTACTGGTCTACATGTTTCTTGTTGTCTCCAAAAAATAAGTCACCTACATACTTATTTGGATACGATTTCTTGCCTTCGAAGTTAACGCATAATAGCTGGGCGACGGTTTGGTTAACCACTGTTTAAATTATTGTTCTGTCATAGCATTGAATACGACATGATCTCCGTGTAGTTGCCCCCGAAATACTGACAAATTTCATCAAATCCAAATACACTTCACGCTACTGGCTATGTGAAATGCTTGATGCTGTGTGAATAAATATCTGTTCTTAGGCTGCCACGTGGTAGATATTTACTAACCGACGCCTTTAATTACTTTAATCTGTGTGGAAGGACAATTTCCGCTGTGGTCGTGTTTTAATGATCTGAATAACGTGGTTCCAGTGTAGGATGTCATTAATGTTGTAACTGCCATGGGAAAATGTCTGATTCCACGGCAAGTCTTTTACTTCTTTACGGTGTCAAAGTAACTTAGACCAACATGTAAAATTCCTTATGGGGATTGTTTACAATAGAGAAACGTATGAAATATCACGGCTTCTGCGTGTGATTTCCCAGTGTCTGCCTTGTTGATTAATGGTCTTTCGTGTTTTAGTGGTCTTGTACAATCATGTCTCTATCAGCTGACTGCTGCGAGATCTCCATCGGGGATCCAGCCATCAATGAGTCGTTCTCCAGGGTGATGCTACAGGGGCAAGACCACGGCAGAGACTAAGGACTGTCAAGAACATTGCCAGAAGTGATTTCCTTCCTCCGCCCATCATTCGCTGTCATAATCGGCCCCGAGCTTCACATGTTCCTTCAGCTCCAGATCCAATCAGCAGACAGGGCCGACTTCAGCTGACAAATCGCATGGTTGGAAGATGGAAAGATGACCATATTGTGTCACAAAATGAAAGGACAGTAGGCATGAGAGATTAGAGGAATAGTACAGGAAAAGAAAAAAAAGGTTTAATATAAATGACTCGAACTTTGACTCAAGCATCTTTTGTTGACCCTGAACTGTTTCTCTGTCGTGATGGAAACGCCACATGAAAAGAACTTTAACTTTGAAGTGTATAATTCGCAGTTACAAAAGCAACTACAAAAGTGAGTCACCTTAGGTTGAATGGTTTTCTACAGTTTGTCAGCTGTAAGCGATCAGACAAGCCAAGACAAAAAAAGGATGAGGCGACCGAGAAGAGTTCCAAAGGGCAAAGAGTTGGTGCCCAAATTACAGGTGTATTAGCATGCTGGCTATCTGGCAGACACCTGGGACACATCAGCCACTCCGTTGTATCGCGATCGAGCGCCTATTTGCCAGCACTGACCGAACACCGATTTGTCTCTCTCCTGGGGTTATTGTCAGCAATCCCCACAATCACAGAAATCGTAAAATCTGGGCTTAAATCGTAAAAACGTGAACTTAGCATTAGTTGCAAATGCCGCAAGAATCATGACAGTATTTATAAAGCACGGACAGACTGGCCTCAGTGATGACGACAGGTCTGAGTTACTACGACTTTGACCCAGCCTCTACAAAGACTGTACATTGTGATCTGTCACTGTTAAAACTGCTGCATAGGATCTATATGTATCCAGGGGCAATGGACAAACACAGCAGCTGGTGTAGGGAGCTGAAAACCAGGGTCCTCGACTAATAAGGTAACTAATGAGTTATCTTCAGATGGGCTTACGTTTGTAATGAGCTAATGTGTGCCTGAAACCAACGATGCCTGCTGATAGCTATTAAACAGGATCTGTAATGATATGGGCGGCCACCTTTTGGGAATAATTAGTATTAATGACTGCTTTGCGTGGTCGTATTGTGACCAAGGGATATGATGTCATCTTGTGGTACAAACACTCGTCCCTCATGACGTTCCCATATTCAGAGGTGGTGACGCCCCCATACACACTGATAAACAAATTCCGGAGTGGTTTAATGGCTGGAGTTCCTAAGTTATAGTGTAATGTGTTGCATTATTTGTTCACCCCCTAAATTCAAGAAAAATCTTGAGTTATTAACTATGGTATTTATTGAACTAATTATATAACAGTCTGCACTGATGGATGTGGTGCAAACTGAAGAAGAAGAAGAAGGTGATAAAATATCTCGAAATGTAAGCCACATTTTTTGATATCGTAAGTTCAACCAGTGAGATTGACCTAGTGCTTCATTCAGGTTCAAGGTGAAAGCAATACAGTATTGATGTAACCCTATCCCTTAGTCATCCTCTTCTTACGTCATTCTGGGTCCTTACAATTCAGTCCGTCACAGGGCAGGGGGACACCGTGGACAGAATGCCCGTACATCACAGGACAGGGGGACACCCTGGATGGGATGTCAGTCCGTCACAGGGCAGGGGGACACCGTGGACAGAATGCCCGTACATCACAGGACAGGGGGACACCCTGGATGGG
>JAODUD010000082.1:10116457-10127890 GCA_026784285.1 Stomatorhinus walkeri | reverse complement strand
GGACCAGGAAACCGGTCCCCATAAGGGAAAAAAAACAGATATTTATCACATTATGGGGACATTGTGTCCCCATAAGAATAGGTATACCCGCTCACACACACACACACACACATATATATGCCAAAATTAAATCATAGCAAAGTGACTAAAATATAAAATACCATAAATAAAATTGACCAATTGACCAACCGTCCTTCAGTTTTTATTTTTTCAGTATTTTTACGTCCTTTCTGTGGCTACTTCAACGCAGGATTTTCCACAATTAAATTTTATTTCATCCGTAAAAGTAACAGCATTATTTATTTACGTAGGTCGGAATTGAACCGTTGGCTAAAATTATACAGAACAATAAGGAAAAAAACAATCTTTTTCAAATTCAAGACTCCTTGCCTAGTTAAGAGCAAGCAAAACAGGAAGAGGTCTTCACTGATGCAAAGCTACCGTCATCTGCTCAGGTCTCAGGCCGTTCGCCGTTGATATTCTTTATAGTCCATGTCAATGATCATAAAAACATGGTAAGTGTTAATGTGACAGAGAGGTCACCTGACTGCAGTTCCTGCAGCCCTGACTGAAGGTGGTCCTGGTCTTTGATCACTGTGTTGCTCCAGCACAGCACAGAGACAGTTCGGATCAGCAGCAACCCAAACCTCCCCAGCTAAGATGCAATTTAGCAGCCAAAAGGTTTCATTATATAATACTTTCTGGAATTAGTGTTGGCACGGTGGTCCAGTGGGTAGTCCCTTAGTCTTACCTCAGTATGTGTGGAGTTTGGATGTTCTCCCAGCAACGTGCAGGGTGACTCCAGGTTCTCTGCTTTCCAGAAGTGTGCAGCTAAGCCATCTGCTGTCCCTAAATGGCTGACTGTGTGAGAAGCTCTACGTTGCCCGTAATAGGATCCAGGACACAGACAGCGGACAGCAGTTTGGGGAAGGATGTTCAACCCTCATTGGAAAAATAACTAGGCGTCAGAGTGGACATGATTTTAGTTATTGACAATCTGAAAACAATCTGGATCTCCATAGAATACTTCTAGAGAAGGATGTGTAGGGGGAGAACTCAAGTTAGGGAATAGGAATCGTGTCCAGAGTTGCTTCTCCATTATTCCCATTATGATTAATGGATTCTTGAAAATATTTAGCCATGGGCAGGAATGACCCAAGACCGCCTTCATATTTTTTGGCAGGCTGTAGGGGAGAATGTCTCCCATTGCCTGAGCGCTGAGTCGATCGTCGCCCACGCGGTGGGCAGCTCAGGAGGGCGGCCTGGTTTTTCGTCTCAGCTAAGAGCGTAGGTTTCACGACAGCCTGGAGGAGCCTGTGGACCGGCTTCGCGGAAGGACAAAGCCCTTGGCGGCGTGTGCTGACAGGCTCCGGTTCGCTATCTCTTTCCATCTCACCGTCTCCAAGGTCTAAAATAACCGAAGCCTCAGCAGTGTCTCTCACGCGTACCTGCTCCCCTGACAGCCAATCAGAAGATGGTATCCATGAGCAGCGAGGCGGGACCAGAAGCCACATCTTAACACATGTGAAACGGAGGCTTCGCTCGTCGGACACTTTCCCAGAAGATAAAAGGAAAGCAGCTGAACTTCAGAGTAAGAGGAGAAAGAACAGCTGGCCCCAAGTCATCTGCCCGATCCCCAGGTGCGTGTACACATCTAATCGGGCATATTTACAAACATGGGCCGCAAGAGAAAAACATTCCCATTGAGGGAGAGTGACACAGCCTCTCAAGGATGCTCCGGATTGCTCTGGTACCTGCGGCTATCTGCGTGACGCTAAAACCTTGACGCATCCCCCATTGTCGTATTTAAGCTTCCGCACCGTGTTTCGTGAGAAATCAGACTCGATGGAGGAGAAAGGTTAACCTGGGAAGTATTTACCATCTAAGCATCTGTCTAAGGTTGCACATGATTTCGAGATGACGCTTAGACAAGGATTGAGCACCCCTAATATAGACCATTAAGTAAGGGACTTCATTTTCAAATGAAACGTTAAGGCAGGACATATTTTGCCCTTTGATGGACATTCCATCTGAGGTGTACTGCAATCCTGTGCCCCATGCTGTCTAGGATAAGCACCAGCCCCCGCCAGCCCCCACCACCCCGAACCTTGACTTGGATATGCGATTGGGAGACAGATGGGGGAACAAAACATTAAATTAAAATAAAGCACCATGACCTGAAGTGACCCAAAGCAGGGGATTGATCAGGTTCGGGAGATGCTGAATGTCCAATGGCTCAAATATGTGCTGCTACATTACACACAACATTACGGTATTGTAGGTTCTTTCTGAGGGAATTCTTTACCTTAATGTGAAAGAGACAAAATAAGAATATGTCTTGGCTGATGATCAGTGAATCGGCCAAGGGTCCTCTACCATTATACCACACTGACAAAGTACAATATTACTCATGGGCAGAGTATGTAACAATCTCTTTCAGCCCCAGACTTCACACAGTATATCATCATTTGGAATGCCTTCGCTGTGCTGTAGTGATCCCAGAATAGTTTTCAAAAACCAGTAGATGCTGACAATCTTGTGGGTATACATCTGTATTTTGTGGTGTACCTCTTGTCTAAATATCGCCTTTGTAGAAGAGGCCAGTGATGAAATGCTATTCTGCCCAGGGTGTCCTTACTGCTCTCCTGGCGCATTATGGGATATCATTCTGATCCCGTGCAACTCTGCGTCGGGTAAGCAGTTCTGGATGGATGGGTGAAATGATAGATCGCCGGTGCTGACGATTACGTCAGGGCACTGGACCTTGCCAAACCCACAGATGCTTTCTGCACAGACACTTGCAAGGAGGACGTCTAGGTCTGGTTAATCATCTGAGGAGAGCCAGGTGGCTCGGAGCTGCATGCAGATGGGAAAAGAGCAGAAGGACGGTCATGCGTAGTGTGTCGATAAATAGTAATCACAGAAGCAGGGCTAACCAGGTGCAATGCGGAATATTCCCAGGGAAGTAAGCAAAGTTATAGCAGGAATAATAAAAAGACAAAAAGCAGAGGACATATGCAATGGCGCAGCCTGGGACAGCGAGCGGCGGCTAAGCGGGGTGAGGTCATTCAGCACCGAGCTGGCGACCCACCCGCAGCTCATAATCTATTCTCTGTTCGGTAACTTTCACTATAGCAGAGATTAAATAGGTCAGCTCACCCTGCCCTTTCTGCCACTTCCTGTATGGCGGGTTCACGGTTTTGATGTGTGCTAGCTCCCATACATATATTTCCCATGAATCATTGCTGGATAATCACTGAATAATCAAGGAAAATGTGTCTTTGTCCTAGACGGTAGATAAAAATGTTTTCAAAGGATTCTATAAACATTAAAGTAAAGCTTGGCAGTAAATATCCATTCATCTGATTATGAAATACTTTATGATTTTCTTTTTAACCCCCCCCCCCCACCAGTCACAGTTCAGTGGTAATCAGATTACTGTAAATCGACTCTGGCTCTAATTACAGTACCTTGGTTTGGAGCATGGCCTCAGAATTTCTCTTGGAGAGAAAACGTTCTCGGTTAAACAAAGGAAATCATTTTTATCTTTAACCTGCTTAAAGCATATTTATCCTTTGGGGGGGAAATGACCCTTTAAAGAATTATAGTCTGCGAGTCAGTTTAATGAAAAATGTCATTTATTCTTACATTTAGCAACAGCTAATATGACAGTTTAGGAAACGGCCTTAATCTGGCCCCGAGTGATGCCCTGTGGGCAGCATTAAATGAAGCCTCCTCACATCCCCGTATTGCTTAATAGTTCAATGATGTAATAATTTGATTGGCCAAAGGAGAGTGGTGGTGGGTGGTGCTTTAAGCTCCTTCACCAATGATGCAATGGAATAGCCAATAAAATCCAGACAGTGAACCAATCAAAACACAGGTAACTCCTTGGAACGAGTTGGACTTGGGAAATCTCTAAAATGAATAAATCCTGTTGACATCCTGTTGGAAAACCATTTTGTTACTCCGTTCAGTGATAGACAGAGGTTTACTTTCTTATACGTTTTCTCGAGAACTGGATGAAGTCAACCAAGAGGCCATAGCTGTGCCCAAAAAATCAGGATACTTACCCACACAACGTGCATTGAGATGTCACAGGTGAGTAGCATAATGACCTCGCCAGAGAAAATCAAAGTAGGTAATCATTTAGACACTGCAAGAGGCTTAACAACATAAACTCTAAGTACTCCTTAAGCAAAAGGCATGCAAACTTTGGAATGACTCCTGCATAAATGCATTTCCTTTGAAGGTATCCAAACGTCAGGAACGTTCAGGGCTCCCACATGTACGTTAAAGTTTTAAGGAGTTCTAAAACACAGCAGAGATGCAGTGGCAGTGTGCAACATGTACAAAAGTGACCCAAGCTTCCATGAACACGAACACATCGCTGTCAGGCGCATGGGTTTCTGTCTTGGACGGCCCAGCTGGTCCTGTGACAGTGCCGGTCAACGTGCATGCGCGACATGAATGTACTTTTCTCCCGAAACACAGCAAACGCAAAAGCCAACCAACACTCCGCCCGCTAAACCCACAAAAAAAAAAAAAGGGCAAAATGCTTGAGTGATGATGTAGGTAATTAATCCACTGAGAGCAGAAACTCTGTTTTTCAGCAGCATGAGAATGAACTGGCATAGTTCATAACCTACAGTGGGTTCAGTCACTTTTAGCTTTTATGCAGATGGCGAATTACTAAACCGATTCATCTTCACGACCCTTTTTCATAGACAAATCGGGATTCTTTACCTTGGAAACCTAATATGGTGTCAGATGTTTCAAACTCCAGACCAGCTCTGGAGGGATGTATGTCTAATGAAACCTGTTCCTGGATCAGACAGAAACTTCTCATATTACCAGGAGGGTCTCTTCTGAACATTCTCCGCATTTGCCGGTGCCTGGAAAACTGTCTGGCCTGCTCTTGAGACATGTTGGCTTGGGCACATGCTCACCTCTGTGTGGCTGTTCACTTCCGGGGTCATGGGGTCAAAGGTCAGGACCCAACATACCACAACACCAAAGCACAGCTCGGGGTCTGAATAGGTAAAGCGCTCCAGGTCCCTGCAATACTGCCATTCAGGCATCGTCACAAACAATAATAGTTGTGTTTTATGTGAAGGGGATATTCACCCCTCCATTGCTTCATATGAGAGCTGTCGCCTTGCTGTAAGAAACGTGCTCTTTCTGAAAGAGCTGGCCCCCTACTTGATCAACCCCTTCATGGGTGTCAGAAAAGCTTCTGCCAACTTTCATCCGACAGCATCGTGCTCACTGTAAACGGGGCAACAGAGCAGGCAGCAGCCAGCGTGGTGTGCAGGGGGGGGGGCTGGTGTCACAACCACGGCCCCATGTTCGCGAACGCCCAGGCAGAGGCTCTTTTCTCCCCTTCCCACAATGCATTGCAGCTCTTCCCGGCCTACGTCAGTGGAACCACACTGGACCCTGCAGTGGCTCCATAATTACACCGTGAGAGCCAGTGCTGCTTTGGAACAGCCTGTTTCTTTGCCGTCTGTTCGTCTTGCCACCCTCTCTCATTTTGCGGACGTCCCTCAGTGAGGCTGATTTTAAGAGAACGCCTTATGACATCCATCCCAGTCAACTTACTGGTTTCCTTCCCTAATGGCATTATAACAAACCTCTGCAAGGTTATGCAATTAGATATTAGCCCCAACTGAGTAGGTAAAGATCTCTGTCGAGCAGCATCATCACAATTCTGCCCCCCCATCCCCTACAGACACGAGCTGAATCAAACCAGCTCCTTTAGGTCCAAGGCCACCAGCTGACGGATATTATGATTATTTTCTGCAGGCACACGGGAAACGTGCTATGTTCCTATGCTTGGAGAAGCGATGCTTCACAGGGGCTAAATATTTACGCCAACCTTCCACTTAACGCTTGTCCGTCAGGGATAAGGCTGTGGACAGGGCCCACTCCACCCCCAACATCCTGTACACTCTGCTGCTACTGAATGACTCACGTCTTGTTTAACTTCTTAGTCTCCTTGGACACACGTAACCATTTTAAACTAAACTGCAATTATTCTAAGGAAAGCGTTTGTTATAGTGATGAATATACATTGACGCCATGCAGGACTGGGGGCTATGGATTGTACCTGCTGTTTTCTGTACTTATAACACGTGTTTTTTTTTTTTTTTGTGAATTTGTCAAGGATTGAAATGGAAGAAAAGGTGGGTGCAGGGATTCGTTTCGAAATGGGGAAAACTACTGCTTTGGGGTTTAGGGGAATTGGGGGCAGGGCAGTGCCTCCCCAGGACTGTAATATTTAACAGCCTGGTTAATGTTCTGATTCGACCTTGTTCCCGTCTCAGTAACACTGGTGGCTAAGTGAACAGTGATAATGTATAGAGGGTTCGGGGTTTGTTATTAATACCACGCTAATGGCCCTGGGGGCCCCGACAAGCTGTCGGTGAGGGACACTAATGACACTGGGCACTTACGGACCTTAACTTCCCCCATCTCCCACCCAAAGGGACAGTAACAAGCCCGCTGGAGTTTTAACAGAACCATCAGCCTACAGGATCTTTATGCTTCTCCAAATCCTGACTGATGGGACAGTGCAGACTAATCCTCATTCTCGTGGGGATAATTGCAGACTAACCCTCATTGTCGTGGGGATAAGTGCAGACTAACCCTCATTGTCGTGGGGATAAGTGCAGACTAACCCTCATTCTCATGGGGATACGTGCAGACTAACCCTCATTCTCGTGGGGATAATTGCAGACTAACCCTCATTGTCATGGGGATAAGTGCAGACTAACCCTCATTCTCATGGGGATAAGTGCAGACTAACTCTCATTCTCGTGGGGATGAGCATCCTGGGAGAAGCCAGGGATTCTGGGAGGTGATTTCTGCATGAACGACGCTGACAGCACCATGGCCACGATTGTGAAATTAACAGCTGCTAAACAAACTCGCGAAAGTGGCTGCCTCTGAAAATTCTTAACGGGATGAACTGAAGACTAAAGGCCAAACAAACACTGAAACGCAGTTGTGCATTGTGCACATTTAACAATGCATACCAGTCATTTTACTCAGACTCATATTATAAATTAACACTACAGAACAAGGATTAGTGGTAATAGGACAAATTAAACAAGCAAACGAACCAAATCAATTGACACCATTAGAAAGCCAGCTATTCATAGGTACAGTCAATAAAACATCTGAACACCAGCTAGACGTTTAGCCAGTGCATATTTATTACATGAACTATGTTATATTGATTCCGCTTTTCAGCTTCCAGATGCTTCTGTGGAAATGTAAGAACTCTCTCAGCTTCTGAAAGCCCCCTCCACCTCACGGTTGGAGGTGCGGAGCGACCAACAGTTTACCAGTCAAAATAACGCTATTTAAAAATGACGAAAAACAAACAAACAAAACAGACACTAAGGAAGGTGCATCCCTAACACTGATATACACATCCTCCCTCTGCAAATAGCCTTCTACCCTCAGGTCAAAGTGACCTTCTTCCATTTAAAGCAAGATGACCTATTATTTTATACGGATGTGCAAATAATACATATTTCGGAATCCTTCAGCAATCGACAGAAGTCCAGGACCCAGTGGGCTCAAGTACAACCGTCTCCGACGGCTTCAAATTAAATTACTGCTCCATGTGGACTGAGCTGTTATTTCATGTAAAGTGCAATATAGAAAAAAAAAAAAAAAGAAATTTGCTTCAGTCCTCCCCCTGCCTTCTGTAAATGGTACAGTCTGACCACATGGTTAGAGGAAGTTCCAGCTGGCTCCAATGGGCAAGTCAAACAAAGTCCTGCTTCTGTGCCCCCCTGTACGTCTCCCAGTGTACCAGGGAGAGAATGCCTTGCCCCCCCACCACCGGCGTGTGCATCTTGTCGCAGGCCGGGCAGGCACCGTCACCCTGTAAACTGGCTACAGGGCTCCCGTACCCCAGGTCCAACTTAGCCGGGTGGAGTCCCTTCTCGTTGCTGCGGCGATGCCCCCGGAAGCCGTTCTGCAGTCGGGCCAGCGTCTGCTGCCGCTGCAGGCGCAGGCTGCGGTTCTCGCTGCGCAGCATGCGCAGGGCCAGCATCACCAGCAGTGCCAGGATGAGGCCGCCCGCCACGGGCACGGCGATGACCGCCGCGCGGAACCAGACCTCCCTCGCCGACGCCAGCTCCTGAACCTTGGTGATCAGGCTGCGGGTTCCTCCATCCTGCTCAGGGCGGCCGCCGTGCTCTGAGGAAACCAGGCGACAGGGAAAACTTTAAGTTTACAGGAATTCGGGTTAGGTACCTTTCTCGAGGCAGTCCTCCCCGAAGAGTAACTCTAACGTCTAACGTTCATTTCCCTCAAACACCAGCAGACTCCTCTCAGCTATTAAGATGCAGATGGAAATTCCATCAAAAAAGGTCCCAGTTATTACCTGGCTCTTGCAGGACTTTTTAGTCATTGGAACCGTTTAGTCACAACAGCCGTGTTCATAAACAATGAGAGGCACTGATTTATAACACCCGGACATCAATCTTTCTGCTGGATCTACTGTCTTCCAGCGTTCATCCCCACGCTCCTGTATTCTGTGACGTGTACATGATCGGAAATTACACTATGAGCTTTTTTTTTTTTTGCTTAAATAAATAAATGAATGGATGGACGAATGAATAAATGAAATTCATTTCCAAGCAGAGACTGCCCCCGCCCCCGCGTGACGGATTACACAGTACATTGTTTTTCCAAAAGTGAAAATTAAGGTCTTGGGTTTATTACATTCTCTTTTGCTCATATTATTAATTTACACTTCACAATAAAAGGTAATAATTTCAGTATCAGTGCACAGTACCCAATCAAATACCCAACGAGTTCGATAGAACTGAATTGGTATGACATTCGGGAAAGAGTGGAGACGCGCGGTGGAAGAAGCCCGGACCCTGTGAATTGAGCGCGGTGGTCTGTAGAGAAAGCAGGCCTGATATCACGGTATCACAATGACATGAAACTCAAAGCCTGCGCAGAAGGAACAGACTCGTATTGCTTCTAGTTATAAAATGAGAAGCCTTTTTTATTTTAGCCACAGGAAAGCGTGCATAAACATATTATTGATTTATTTCTCCCGTTTCTCCTCTGCAAGTCCTATTAGAATGAAAAAAAAGCATCTGCATCCCCTGGACGTATTTCAGTCGGCAAATAAAGTAAGGATTCGCCCTGAAACCGAGAGATCACCTTTAGGCGGCTCCAGGTCTCGCAGTCCTCTGTAATTGCACATATCGTCGTGACAGCACCGCGCCGGGCAGGAGCCCCCCGGCGCGCCTTCCACGCCCCTAGGCGCGCACACGTCGAGGGGGGCGAGCGAGTCCACGCACCCGTGGCCGAGGGGCGAGTTCACATTGCGGGGGTCCAGGACCCTCGAGAAGCAGGCGTTTAGCGTTGACTTGCACATGTAGCCGGTGGCGACACAGTGCGGGGCGTCACAGTAACATCTTATTTCCCCTACGAAGGAAATATATCGCAGTTAAAATATCACACCGTATATTTGAGCTATTTGCATACGGTTAGTCAAATTTACATCGACATTAATTTAGAGCCATTCACCCAAAGCGATATAAAACTGAGATAGTAGAATCAGCCAAACCCTGTCCAAAACATGATATAAAAAGATTATATATGTGAAAGTGAAATTAACCCGTTTTAGCCGCGAGTCTTGTTGGTAAAGCATGAAACTATTTAACATGCAGAATATACTTAGGGTACTCTTCAACAGACCTCTTCCCTAAGGCCGTCTTACAAATCCAGATGTACTCTTATAATAAATATTTAGACCCATGCACTGAAATTAAAAGCACAACTAGTCGATGGTGACTAAACGATTGCAACGCTTCAATACGCAAATGCACGCGTTTTAAAAGTAAAACATTTAGAATGCCAAATTAATTTTGGCATTGGGTACATTAATTTTGGAAATGATCATACAGTTTAATAATAATTTCATAAATGACAACCGTGCATGGAAGCTACAGGATCCTTATTGTTTTTAAACTGGCTATTACAACCAGCGGTCTATTAGCCACAGTAAATAGCTTTCGACTGGGACTGGAACTGAAGACCCGGGCTTTATTTTTCCATAAACCTGGAGCTTTGCTCCGATTGGAGTCGAACGTTAAAAGTTGCACTCGGGCCGCTAACTAGTTTCCTATACTGTAAATCTGAAGCCGTTTATGCTGGAACAAGTCTTACACCATCTAAGCACATCTCACTTCATTTACTTACATTAAATCATCAGACATATATAACATATTTAAAGTCATCAAACAATTACGAAATTACCCACATAAGTTCACGCCTGCGTCATATGTTTATTTTATATTACACGCGAACAATAGATTAATTTATTATCTCATATATGATCAGAGTAGATTTATCAGCCTTTCACGCGTATCCTGAAACCGGAATGATCAGGTACATCGCATCAAACCACAAGTAGTTGTAACACTCAGGTTATCAAACAGACGGTATAAAATACGGAACTATCCAGGTAAAAACGGGTCATTTCCCAAGGACGATCGGGCAAGTGGACGGCTACCTTTTATTAGGAGAACAGCCATGGCGCAAAGTTCCAGCTGAAGCCAAATAGAAATTAAACTAGTATGGCGATCCATTTAGGAATAAAAAACAATAACAAAATCCTCTTTCTTCCGACAGTCTTATGGAAGATCGTTCCGCAATAACGGCATGGACGAAGGAGATGCGCTGGACTCCGGTAACCGTTTGCGCCCGGCTGTTGCAGGCGGAACCAAAGTGCATTTAATATGAGAAACAGCTTTGCCCTGCATTTAAAACTATACAGAGATCATCACAAGGATCTTTTGCATCTTAGACATAAGAGAACTTATATGAATATATTTCGTCAGGTCTGAGAAAACACGTGCAAATTAATATGATTCACTGACGAGCCAGCTGGATGTCCGTCGTGGTATAACAAGCCAGTATCCCAGTATGATCTTTTCTCTTCCCACCGGTGATCCCCGTGAAAAACAAAGCAGTGACTCCGGAGAGGAAAGGTCTCTTTGCACGGCTCTCACCGCGAGCTGGTGTTAGCCCTCAACGCTGGTGCGTCATTTACATATTAATTAGCATCCGCTTGACGATTGGCGCGCCGCGCAGCTAAATTCCCCGCCCACTCGCGGATAGAAATGACGTAGTGTGATTCAGCGCGGGGCGGCAGGCGGGGTTTCTGCGAGCGGCAGTTTGAAAACATAGATTCGTTTGACCTTATTAACATATAAATGACTTATTTCATGAAAGCGGGAGCACAATATGACGCAATACTGCCATATACTATTAAAATCCGGCTTTCAAGATTGGAATTTCGTCGCTATAAGCGGAAAGCTTGCTCTACAAAGAGCAAGTTGAGGGAGGCATAAAAAGGAATTTCCCCATGGGGATAAATAAAGGATTGATTAT
>JAODUD010000082.1:10104062-10116357 GCA_026784285.1 Stomatorhinus walkeri | reverse complement strand
GAGGCATAAAAAGGAATTTCCCCATGGGGATAAATAAAGGATTGATTATTATTATTATTATTATTATTATTATTAAACGGTATATTAATTTACCAGCGGCTATACTTACATGTAGCATTTAATTTATGTTTATACTATTGGTGGTATACTACCTCTTAATGACGACTTCACGCAATTAACCATAATTGTTCGTACGTAGTTTACCTGTGCCTTGCGAGATGATTTACGGAAATCGTGATTATCTATAGTTTTGTAAGCGAGTCGTGGTGGACAGATAAGGTTCGTGAAATCAGACATCACGAGGGAGAGATGGAAACATATGGCGCCACAGATATGACAGATAGCGTCTTGCGCTCCATTGTACTCAAAACAATAACATTAAAAACACGTGGATGCCTGATGGATATCATAGCATGGATAAATACAGCATTATTTTATTAGTCCACTCAGAACTGGTTAATAATAGTCCACTAATAAAATAAATAAAATCAAGAAATAAAAAAGTGCTTTTGGAGGAAACATCCACTTATGACCTAAAAAAAGAGTATTCTTAAGAAGATTCTAAAAAGATATGAAATTGCATTACGTTAGGCATCGCTGCCTTGTTTTCAAATATAAAAACAGAAACTACACAGAAATTTGCGAACGTAATGTTTTCTACAAATCCAATTCCAGCGAAAGATGCGCAGTATTCACTTCTGTCACTGGATATTGTCATAGGTTGAGCAATACATGTGGACGGAACAGGCTGTTAAGAGATTTACCACAATTAATTCCGACTCCTGGTAAATAGTTTTATCTTTACCAAAATGTTTTGGGAGGCCTTAATGACCCGATTTACTGCGAGCAAATCAGAGTTTGGTATTGGGAAAGTTCCAATTTTTTATTTTTTTTTTTGGGGGGAGGGGGGGTGAGGGGTTGAATGAAGCCATACTAAATATTGTGGGGTACATGTCTTCCCTGGTTGGGAGAATATGAAATTTCGTGAAACAAAATAGGTGGACAGTAATGACTTGTATAGGTCAGCATGCTTTGATGTTGGCAAATTTATTTCGTGAAATGAATTACGTGGCTGCAGTAAGATCCTACTAACATTTACATTTTCATGAATTTGCGGTTCATTTATATGCGTTTATTAGTGTGTATGCAACATTACGATCTTCTGCAGTTTATATGCAAGACGTATAGCCTCGATGCGTTAACTCAATGTTGCCATCTACTGGCAAAAGTTGGAAGTCTCAGCTAATGCATGAATCCAGTTCTAATTATGCCAATCAGTGCCTGATCAAAGCTGATTGGATGTGACAGTGAATTTTAAATTAGGCATCTGTGATTTGGCTTGGATTGGTTGAGTGTTTATTAGTTTTTGCCAAGCATTTGCAGACCCATGACCGCAGTTTTATAGGTTAATTCTAGGATTGGTGCTGGGAAATCTGATCGTGGATCAGCATAGGAAGTTGCCTGCATTTCTAACTCTGCTTCGGGACCCTTTGAGAACTTGCTGCAGGACAAATTTGGATCACGTCCCATGGGTTGAGAATCGCTGATCTAGGGTGTGTGCGCATGTGCAGTGTGAAAGAGAGAAACACCCGATTCACCTTTATCATACCTCAGGGCTGTTAGAATCACAGGTCTTAAGGGCAGAGCACTGCTGGTTTTCCAGCCTTCCTTTAGCTGTAAACCAGGTGTGAAGGCTCTGGCCAATCAGAATCGGTGCTTGACGACCTGGGAGACCTGAAAACAAGGCCTGGATTTGGAATCGAGGTTCAGATTTGAATAGCCCTGCCAAATCCCCTGTGGGAGTAAACTAAAGCACACAGATATACCAGGGTGAACTATAAGCTGGGGTAGGACCCCAAATCCTGCATGTGTTAGTGCACTGTGACCCTATGAGCCTCTGCAGAGTCCTTCTGCAATCCATCATTAAACTGGGACACCCTAGACAAGGTGCCAGTGCACAACAGGGCGCACAATCACACTTCAACAGGCAATTCGCAAACACCGATTCATTTGGGTCATGTTTTTGGACCAGTGGTAGCTAATGCATTTGCTGCAAGCTACTCGTAGCCTGGAAGGAGTCAGTAAGAAAATCGCAGAACCTTTTACCCTCAAACCCAACGTTGTTTTCTTTGTAGAAGCATCAGATGACATAAAAAAGGTTGGAAATGCTTGATTTGGATTAGGGAACTGGTGCAAATGGGTAACTGCACCATTAGAAAGCCAGGGTCAACACAATCTACAGCCTTGAAGGTGAGGCCACGCCACAGGACATCTCACCACAATCTCAATTTGTTCTGCTCCTAGGTATACCTGCACTACCTCCTGGAGAACCAGGAAATCTACCTCTGATGCGCAAGAACCAGAAGACCAGTTTTGACTCAATTTTAGTATGTTTATTACAATACATACATTTCACATTTGACCTTGTGACCTCGCCGCTCCAACCCTGCCACGTGGGGTTCCGTGCTCGAGTCGCCCCTTTTCAGCCAGTGTGCCCAGCAGCGCACGATCCATCATTACAGGGTGCAAAGAAAAATGTGTAGCAATAATTTATGAATACATCAGATATACTAGTAATCACTGCAACTATTCATAAAACTTACCTCTTGTATCACTTGATCAACTGTACATAGGAATGAAATCTTGGTTCAAGGTGCATTGAAAACCTAAAACTTAGCACGTTTTGCTTTGAAAGTACAGTTGTGTAACAAAAAGTAAGGAATCTGGAAACTAAATAGGGATGTTAGATGGTAAATGGACACCGTCCTCTTGAGGTGCTGAAATTACACGGGCAGAGGTGGGGAGGCAGTGGGGGCGGGGGCACCTTGCTTGCCGTTTGGAACACTGTCACACGCCATACCGGCTCCCAGTGCTCGGCCATCAAGTGACCTCTGACTTCTCGAACCAAAGTGTGACATCACTGCTTGTCGGAATCCCATCTGTGAATCATCGCAGCTTGACAAGAGCCATTCCAGGGATGGAGGGGCGGAGAGGGGTCTTCTGTTCCAGCAGGTTGTCATTCCTGCATCTTCCCAAAGCTTTGTTTGGGAGTCAAGAGCACTTAAGAATTCCAAGTCTGACTTCTGATTCTTTTGGAAAGGGATTAATCGACCAAAGGGCACTGGCCGTGACGGACATCTTTCCCGCGTGGCACACAAACCCCAGCCGCTGACTCCGTGATCCATGGAGAGGAGCTAGAGTTTGCAGGCAGGTTAATAAGAGAAGGCCTAAGCTCAGCCACCTTGGTGTCTGTAGGTCGTGATGTTAAAACCCCATGTGGCACTTCCTTCGAGGTCTCACTACGAAACGTATTTACAACATGGACAGATCTACAGGAATTCTACATTAAGGCCTTTTAGAATCCAAACCTGGTTTGGCCCTTGGATGCCGCTTTGCCTCCCCCCCCAGCTTTGCTCAATGGTCCGAAGCCCCCGCCCAACAGCCGCCCAAAGCACTAAGACTGGCCACAGACAGACAGTTCTTCAGTTCCAGCTGTGTGAAGCTGGGTTTCCCTCCAGTTCACACCATGAAGGAGTTCTGATTCTTCAACTTGTCAAGTTCCTTAATCTGTTGTCTCAAAAATAGTATCCTGGTGGAAAGGTGGGGGGGGGGGGGGATTAAATACCCATTTTCAATTAAAGTAATAAAATAAAGTAATCAATCCTTTCGCAAAATTATTCAAAATCTGGCTTCTTCAACATAACCTTTTCAGGAGTCTCCTCAGGGTTACTCAAAAACCAGCTACAAAACATGTAAAAAATTACTACAAATAATTCTGATAGCTGCAGGGGGGTAATTTCTAAACAAGCCAATTATCAGTATTCTTACAATTTGAATTGACAGAGGAACCTGACTGCATTTTGACGATTTCTCTATACATCCAGTTATAGTATGAAAGTGCATTACAGGATAGTAGTTGAATATATTCACAGTCATTTCATTCAGGAAATCAACGGCCTTAGCAGCAGGGCTAAGTGACGTGCAGCTAGCGCGCAGAGCAGAGCGCCCTGCGAACGGCCTTAGCAGCAGGGCTAAGTGACGTGCAGCTAGCGCGCAGAGCAGAGCGCTCCGCTAACGGACTTAGCAACAGGGCTAAGTGACGTGCAGCTAGCGCGCAGAGCAGAGCGCCCTGCTAACGGCCTTAGCAGCAGGGCTAAGTGACGTGCAGCTAGCGCGCAGAGCAGAGCGTCCCGCTAACGGCCTTAGCAGCAGGGCTAAGTGACGTGCAGCTAGCGCGCAGAGCAGAGCGCTCCGCTAACGGACTTAGCAACAGGGCTAAGTGACATACAGCTAGCGCGCAGAGCGCCCCGCTAATGACCTTAGCAGCAGGGCTAAGTGACGTGCAGCTAGCACGCAGAGCAGAGCGCCCCGCTAACGGACTTAGCAACAGGGCTAAGTGACGTGCAGCTAGCGTGCAGAGCGCCCCGCTAATGACCATAGCAGCAGGGCTAAGTGACGTGCAGCTAGCGTGGAGAGCAGAGCGCCCCGCTAACGGACTTAGCAACAGGGCTAAGTGACGTGCAGCTAGTGCGCAGAGTAAAGAGCATCCGCGGACGGCCTGGCTTACCTCTGCTCACGCAGCGTCGCTTGGATCTCACACACCCGCACTAAAGATCTTAAGTTTTTCAGCTCTGTGCAAATTTCAGACATGTAAATGCTTCCCAGGTTGTGGGATTCTTCACGCAACCGTGACGCCTGGAGGAGGAAAGTGAACGGTGTCAGACATCACCAGGCAGGGGCAGATACACGCCATACTATAACATCTTGTTTACTTAGCAGATGCTCTCTCCCAAAACGATATACAGTGAATGCAGGGTCAGACAGTCGCGGCAGCAATTCGCAGTTAAGGGCCTTGATCAAAGCCGAAATGGTGAAGCTGCTCTGACTACTCCGGGATTTCAACCAGTGACCATCCGATCAAAGATGAGGCACCCTAACATGCTTCCAAGCAAAGTGGCCCTTGTGCAATATGTCAACTGCTTGCATATGTATTAATTTCTTCCTGATACTCAAGCTCTGCTGGCGTGAGTCGGGTCAGGCAGTGCCATGCGTACCTGCTTCTCGACGTGTTCTGCCGGCCAGCCCTGCACGTGCCTGATGAGGTTCTCGTTAAAATGGGATGCTAACGTGGGGGTTAATGTGCAGGGGGGCCTCGCTGGCATGCCGCTGGGGGCCGGGGCACCGCTCGGTGCCATGCTGCTGCTGCTGGCGGCAGCGATGTGATTTGGACCAGGGGAGGGACTCCTCTGACTGCTGTAAGATAGAGAGGGGTGTGTTGCCTTCAGCAGCCACTAGGGGCTATGAAATAATTTATTCTTCAGCACTTTCACGGCTCCCACCACAAATCCTGAACCAGGGACAGGCAGTACATTAGGAATATAACTAGCATGACATCCTGGTGCTGAGAGGGTAAGCCAGCAGCTCTCCTGAACACGAGCATGTCAACACTAAGCAATGGAAACAGTCACCAATGCAGGATGCCACCTGCAGTTCTCTAGGACACCAAAAGATGGCAGCAAAACACCAATCCCATCACAAAATAAGCAATTTTTGGAGGGGGTGGCTTTTGCTGCAAACAAAATTCTTTACCCCGTTTCTTCCACAGTCTTTATAGTAGGAGTTAAGGAAAGAGAAGATAAGCCCAGACGTTTTGGCCTGGAGCAGACCCTACCTTTGCCTCTGGAGGCTTCGGGGAGAGTCCCGCTCGAGCGGCTTGTCGGCTGGGAGCGGCTGCTGAGGTGCGGCCACCTGCGGTACGGATCCAGGTTTCGGTGCCGGCGTGCTGACGCTGACCTGCATAGCGGCACAGAGAGCAGACATGCTGCGCCGGAACGTTGGGCCAGGTCCAAGTGGCTCAGTCTTCCTCCCCTACCCCTCTTCATCTGACATCACGCAACGTGTGAGAGGCGGCACCTGCCTACCTTTGGCTGTGACAACACCGGTGGCGTGCTGGAAAGGGACTTGAGTGGAGGTGCAGTGTTTGTCTGTGGGGTGCTTATCCTGGGCGACACGTATGACCTTGGCGACGAGGCGTCTGATGTTAGGGACATGGGGGACTGACTGGACTGCTGGGCTGTGGTTAACGCCGTGGTAAAGGGTGAGGGGGAACAGAGATTAGCATGTGCGTCCTTCAAATTTACTTCAGCGGCGACACAAATGTACACACAAACACAGATGGCAACTCGACGTATCTGAGGGAGCGGAAATGTTCTGAGCACTTATGATGTTCACAAAGGGACATAAAGGGAACCTCAATTAGCGGAGAGACCTTCCATGCATCTACAAAGGACCTGAATTTTTGTGCGACTTTGGATTCAAAGGTCCATAAAAATTCTGAAATACGCCTTCATTTTTCATCCCTTAACCAGAGGTGAACCTTCATACGCCACAAGATCCCGCTGAAGAACTCGGGACAGAATACCTCAGGGTCTGCGACTTCAACTGCAGCCATACCTTGAGCGGACAGCTGAGCAGCTTGGGAAAGCATAGTAGTGATGTTGAAAGCGGACGGTCCAGCCGTGAGAATCTTATGAAGCATAGACTGCAATGAAGCTTGCGTGACAGCAGCTGTGAGGGCTAAAAGAAAAAAAAAAACAAACAAAAAAAAAGGGGAAAAACAGAGAGAGAGAGAGAGACACAAACGTGAGGCCGGCCGCCATTCGCACCCCTCTCTGCACTCATCCACCCGGAAGCCTCCTCGGACCCCAAGTCCCCAGAGACGCTTTATGGCAGAGGAAGTGTCATGCAGGGTCGCATCTCTGTGCATCAGCCATGTAGCGCAAGCCTTCTAAAACAGTAGCAGTTCACCTGCAGCTGGCAGAGCTCTGAAACCTGCAGCCACACACAACATGGGCGCCAAGTATCCAGAGGAACGTGGACCCATTTCTGAGATCCCACAGGTAACCATGCACATCTGACAATGCTAACGATGTCACCAAAACGAGGCAAATGCTCTCCCCATTGCATGTATCTAAATGACACATGCAATGCATACAGCCACCAAAAACAGTAAAAAGTAGTGGTGGAGAAAAGGATTAAGATTAATCGTTATCCTGGTTTTGAATATTCGATATCGACTGACAACATCCAAGATTGGTCTAGTTTTAGACCAATCTAGTTTTCATTCATACCTTTCCGCCATTACTTTAAAAACGAAAATGAATTTTACTTGTATTGGACCTCTCATTATATAGGTGGCACTACCTTCTCAGTCACCTGTAGAAGGGTTGTAACACAATTACAGTAGCCTCTTGCCGCCATCTTGGTGCATTGTCAGTCATGGTAATGGAGTACTCTGAGCACATGAACGCAAACAATTCAACCAGGGCTTTAGTCTCACACCAGCCATATTCAGTACGCTGCTTACTGGACGTTTATATATTTGCTTTTATATAAATGAAATAAGAGCAAACAATGTAAAGAGAATACATGGATTTTATTGGATGGGACCTACTGCCAGTTATGAAAATATCGTGAAACCTGTTTTCTTGCAAACGTTGTGGGTAAAACTTAAGGAAAGCACTGGAGTCTTCGGGTATAATTATTTCCGGATGGGTATGAGAAGTGGGAAAACTTTGGACGAAATACTTTGGTATATTCAAAAGGTAGACGCAAGAATAAATGTCATGCTTATTATTTATTGGTTTTTGTTACCTTATTTTCGGCATGTAATGTAACATACAATTATGTCGCATTGCTCTACAATTATGCTACAGTGCTATGCCTGTTTTTTTCAAATCGCCCATTTATGAATGTCTTAAACGTAAATTGAACAGAACTGAAATTGAATCAATCAAATCAATTCGAATTGTGAGATCAAGGCTGATTACCAGCCCTAAACAATACCCACGTTTCTCAAATAAGATTCAGTTTTATGTTCTGGCATATATCCAAGTCCTTCTGAATCATGGTGAGTGAGTTTTAGACTTGCCCATTTCCATTTTTAGCAAGAAGACATTTTTGTGCTTTGAAAAGGGAGGGACAAGTTAAGGAACTATACCCATCTGATCCTCAAATAAGAAGGTTTTGTTATACAAGCGTCTGGCCTTCTTTCAGTGGTTTTCACAATGTTTCCAGTGACTCTGAATTTGTAAATGTGTGTTCTATTTACAGCTTTTTAAATATCTGTCCAAATATAGAAAGTTGCTAAATAGTATTTCATATCTATCCAACTGATATCAAGTCTGAATCGAATTGGACTGAATCGATTTGAAAGCTTGTGAATCCGAATTGAATCAAGATTGAAGCATCTATGCCAAAACTGAGCCTTAACATTAAGGTCCGTATTTAAATTAGTCAGGGAGTTCAAACTAATTAACTATCTGAAGTTGGCGTCTTTTCAGTTCGTCTAATGTATAAGGCTATAAGCGTAGTATGATGGGATGGCTACCTGCTGACTTTCATTTCATTTCAAAAAGCGTTTTGCTCGGACATGGCTGTTCGTGACTCAGTTAAAAGTTTGCAGTTCATTAGCAAGGGCTCCCTGATGGAAAATGCACACACAATTCAATTTACAGCTTTCCTCCATTCACGCCTCACCATTTATCACGAGCGACTGCACACCAGCATACCCTGAGAATCCTGTCTAGCTCAGTCAAACACGACCAAAAAAAACCAGTGTTCTGCAATGACACTGCACTGCTGACCATCAGACCCACTAGCCAACTCAAAGTACCATCCCATCAGAGGCGATTCTATTACAATGGCACCTGAACACCAGTGGGTGATGGATGGTAACAAGAAATCAGGACCCTGGGAATGTTGATAACAGACAACAGTGGCAACATTTTTCAGCTGCTTGTAAATGGTCAAAATCACAAGAGCAATCATCTATTAATCGATAGATTCAGAAACATCTTCAAACTGCAGTCATCTAAATTTCGCCTTAACTGTTCCATATCACGGGCAACCGATCTTAACAGGCTGCAATTAAACAATCTCCTTACTGATACCTCCAGGTAGGCACTGGAAAGTATGAGAATACATTCTCCCAAGAGGTGAAAAGAAAAAACCGAATTCCCAGTGTCTTCCGATCCTTAACTAAGAGGTCAAAACAGAGGTTGGAGTGCTAAAGCTAGCCTTCATGGTACACAACTACAGTAATATGACACACAAACACACAAGCAAGACTAAACGATAATAAGGGGAGGAGCAGAAGATATGCAAGCAGCGCCGAGCTGCAGGCCGAGCTAGAAAGAGGGGAAAGACTGGGGTAAGGTAGGCAGAGCCGGGGTGGGGGGGGCAACGCAGAGACAAGGCCGCTATGAGGGGCATGAACCTGCCCTTCCCACATGCAATTCAGGAAGGGGGGGTTAAACAAGAGGGGAGAAGTTCCATTTATGCTCTTTCATGAGCACGATAGCAGGACCCCTCCTAGGACCTGAGCCTTTAAACCAGCTGGTTACAAATCTATGGTATAACAGCGCTTCCACATCAACAGCCCAAGTTCTCATTTGCTCTTAGCCGGTCAAATTCATGCACCAGATCCCACTGGCGGCACCTGGCCCTTTGTGGCGTCTGGGTCCTGGCCGCTCTGGCAGGCGTGTCCCTCAAAGACACGCCCGGGGGCCCGCCGGCGGAAGCTCAGCCAGGGCATTATTGTGCCGGGGAGAGAGGAGGGCGCCTCACCTTCATTGATCTTGGCCACGTCCACGGTGGCGCTGTTGAGCTGCAGGGTGGCCTGTAAGGCAGGGAGGAGCTGCCGCAGGAGTCCGGGGTCCTGCAGCAGGGGGGGCGCGGGCGACTGAGGGACCGGGGAGACGGGGAGCGTCGAGGTCGACCCGGCGCTCGCTGCACTGGCTGGGTTCAGTCCCGAGCCTGAGCAGGTCGCTGCTGCTGGCAATGACTGAGGCGCGCAGGAATGTGACGCAGGCTTATCTGATGCAGTGCACTCTGTGGACACAAGAGGGAGTCCTCAGCTATACGGTAATCAGCCCTTGGCGACGCCAGCCTCACTGAGGGAGCCCAGTCCGATAGGGGACACTAATCATGTTCTGAACCGTCTCAAACCTGTGGGCAAGGACTCATCAATTGGCAGCCCTCCACTCAAATGGAACTAATAAAATGGAACATTCATTCATTTTCAAAACCGCTAATCCCTCTGGGTCGTGAGGGGTTCGGAGCCTATCCCGGAAGCTACGGGCACGAGACGGGGAACAACCCGGGAGGGGGGGCCAGCCCATCGCAGGGCACACAAACTCCATTCACTCACAAATGCACACTATGGGCAATTTAGTAACTCCACTTAGCCTGTCTTTGGATCGTGGGGGGAAACCGGAGTCCCTGGAGGAAACCCCACGATGACATGGGGAGAACATGCAAACTCCACACGCGTAACCCAGGTAGAGACACGAACCCGGATCCCAGAGGTGTGAGACAACAGTGCTAACCACTGCACCACCATGTCACCCCCTAAGATGGAACATTTCAGATTATTCTCATAGCTTATCAGATTTCATTTATTCCTATTCACTGTTCAACCCACTGTGCAACGGTACTAATAAATACTAGTTACGACATAATTTACTGCATAACTACTTAATCGAATATTCTTTGCAGTGTTACCATTCATTATTGTCTAAATGTGCGTGCTGTGCTACTTCAGGATTAATAAAATATGCACATATTGTGTACGTATGCAGGTCTATCCTTATGAACTTTAACAGCCAATCCAATTGATGCTGGCTGTCATAAGCTTTACCAGACCGATTTCCTAAGTCTGCGTTTATAAAGCTTCTGGCAGCCGTAAGGACCCTTTCAGCTATTCGTGAAATTTTCATAATCAGGCTCCTGCTCGGTGCTGTGTGTAAAGCCCTATAAAACCCCAACGTGCTGACAAACAAGAAACTTTATTCACAAACCCATACTGTCTACTTCACACAAACGCCTGACCCGACCCTAAGTAAACGGTTAATTTGCCAAGCTCGATATTTTGAAGCAATTTGGGTAAAAAAAACAACACTGGTCCAGAGCCTGTGTCTCATGGCCTAGGCGTCACCAGAATGCTACCTACTGCTAATCACCAAACTTAAAAACTCTTTTGACCCACAAATACAGTAACAAAGGCAAGTTAGGATGCTTGTCCTTAGTAAACATCCAACACTACAGGTCCCTACACTAAAGGTGTACCCCAACACTTATTTTATTGCTCCACATCGAATTAATGAAGTGAGGCCCAATTTTTTCACCCAAACTACTAGACTACTACTAGAGTTGGGTACGAAGATCAAAGAGAACAGCTGCACAAAATTGGAGAAAACATACAAATGGGTGAATCTGGTCTGGCAACCCACGAGAGGGAGATGACCACGATGCTTTCATGGGGTGCCTCGCAATAGAGAACACTGCAAAACGACAATTCCCAACCAATCTGAGGGCCAGATGCTAAACGGCAGCATACAGAGAGGCAGCTATTGGTCGACTGCCCCACAGTGGCCAATAGCAGCAGACTTACTTGTGCCGCCAAAGCCGCCACCCGCTGCCACCTGCATGGCTTCCCGCCGGTAGTCCCTGTCTTTGGGGAAGCTGTTGACCACGGCCAGCTTGCTGGTGTCCTTCTGCCTCTGCTCTCTGGGATGAGGAGCACAGACCACAGATTAGTGCCATGCGTGACACCAACACAGAAGCAAAGAATATAATAAAAGGTAGAAAGACGTCAAAACAAAAGGTCGGAATACCTTTCCAGCCATTCCTTAGGCTTTTCCCACTGGGAAACCTCTGTCCTGCAGTTGTAGTAATATTTCTTCCCAGAAGAGCTAATGTGTTCTGACCAATCGTCTGCCGGTTCGTAGGGCTATGGGAGAGGGGCGGGGCAAATATCACCGAAAATGAACCATCTCAGATTCAAAGGAGGATTAAATCAAATGTGACTTCCTGTCGGATCCTCGGAAGCATATTTCTGCATTTCTGGCGGAGGAGGAGTTGTTTTCCGCTTAGCGGCAAGCATCGTCAGATGAGTATATTCATTCACGTCACCTGTGCCCTTTATAAAGACGCTGCTATTCCTCGGGCCCCAGATTACACACCCCCCCCCCATCATGTTCTTGTTGCTCCCCGCCATTTTGCTAAGACCCCTCTCCACTCACATTCTCAAATAAATGCCATGTTCCTTCTGTGTCACACTTTCCATTATCACTTCTGCAGCCAGTACAATACCATCTTGCTGTTCTACAGCACCTCATTGCTGCTGTTATGCACATGCTGCTATACGGACTATCTCCATGTTGCACTGAAACCAAGAAACAAGAAATGTCTATAAATGTAGACCTATATTTACAAACTGCACTATACTACCATT
>JAODUD010000082.1:10054008-10065575 GCA_026784285.1 Stomatorhinus walkeri | reverse complement strand
ACGGGCCTCCCGGATTTCATTCTGTTTTTCCAGGCTCTTGCAGGATCAGAACAGAGATCTGCAGCAGGCCCTGCTGCCCTCTCTATTGTTGTGAAGTAGTTCCCTGTCTGGCCAGTGAGTGTCACTGGTCATCTCATTATGTCCCCTGTGTTCCTGTCGCTTTACTGCCCCTCATAGTCCTCGCAGTTTCCCTTGCTTTGAAGGACACCGCGCCACCGTATGACTGAATGGGCTGAGCGTGCGGCTGAGCCGTGACACCCACACCGCTGTGAGTTTGAGGCTGGCTGGACGCCCAGCCGGTGCCCCGTTTTGGTTCTACATCCTATATTCCTTGTTTCTCCTGTGTTCTTGGTAGCTCCTAATCCCTAGTGTCTGAGTGATTGGTAATGACGCACACCTGTCCCTCGTTTACCCCTCTGTGGGTTACCGAATGTGAACCTGTTGCCTGTCTGTTTGCTGTGAGATGTTCCCCGCTGATAACCTGGTTCCAAGTCTGTGTGTTTACTCTACGTTTCCTAGTGTCAGTTATAGCCCGTGTTAGCGCTTGTCCTGCCTACCTGCTTTTATTTAGAGCCCTCGTGGTCCCTTTGGATTCTTGTTCTTTTGAATGTACAAATGTCTTAACAGGGGGGTATTGAAACCCCCAGCTCCAGAGGTACGAGGCAACAATGCTGCTCTCTGAACCACATTGCCATTATTTATAATATATAAAGAAATCTCAATTCTCTTTTATTGTGATGCAGTGTTTCATTGTTGTGCCAGGCTAACAGTATTGAAAATACCTGACCTATGGCATAGAAGCGAACAGTGCAATAGCATTTCAAGGTGAAATAAGCTTTATGAATAAAGTTATAGCAAATTTTCCATGAATATGTGCAGATGAAAACACACAACAAAGTTTCCAAAATCTCCCTGCTGTTTGCTTGTCATCACTCCCGCCACAGGCCTTGATTTTGTCTGCAACACAACACACCAACTGTTCCCCTTTCTTAGCCTCAAGGCCCTCGATACATTTCGCAGATGTACCCTGAGATCTTATTTTCTCTGCGCAACAATGTCGATTACAGCTCAACAATACGTTTTCAGCGATTGATTTATAACGTCTTGTGTATAAGTAATGTCTTGATGACGGCATTGGTTTTGAAAAAGAATGGATGGAACAGGCACGTAGAAGAATGATTGTCGGCACACCATGAAAAGCCAAATTTTATAGTTTTGGTGTTTTTAAGAGACTGAGAAAGAGTAGTGTGCGAATGGAAACAGTGACATGTCGACGGAAGAGTGGAGATTGTGTACGACGTGTGGTCAAACATATCTCCTCTTCCCTTGGCACGCCTGCATTTTGAAATGAAGCCTTTTACTGGGACAATAAAATGGTGGAAATTTACTGTTGTCTTCTCTCCACTCTCAGCAGCATAACCGGCTTGATGTACTTGCGCAAGTCCGGCATGCGCGCCGACTGATACCGTCCTTCGCGTATGTGACGCCTATCTGGACGTGGATTTGACGTGGCTCATTCGCCGTACTTTTCCAGGAATGCTAACCTCAGCACATGACTGTCTCACATTTTCCATTTTTGTTCCTTACGCCTCTTGCAAACATTAGAGTTGCCCGTTGGGTTCTTCGGGAAGACGTCTCCAGCCCATTTTGTGGACTTCTTTGTCTTCCCTGGAGGTTGGGGGAGTAGATCTGTCCACAGGGTTGATATGTATACCAGCTGGATGAAACAATATTTGGAGTCATGGCTGAGGGGGGGTGGGACTGGGGTTAAAATGTGTTTAGTCCTTTTGGGGCTAAATCAGTTTCATTAATTCCATTGGCTCTGACGTAAGGTTTTAATGAATCGGCAGTCTTTATTTAACCTAATGAGCTCGGTGGAAAACTGGCTTTTGATTAGTCTTCTGATACAGATTCAGGTCTGCACACGAAAAGAAGGTGGTCTGAGATTTTTGCACCTTTACACGTTGAAAAATGTCACATTGGTACAGCTATCATAGAATGTTTTTATAAGCATGCCATTTTGGCCGTACGCTAGGCCCGCTGACGCAGTTGGATAGTCATCCACGTCTGCCGACGACTTCTTAAGCCCGAGACGTCTAACACCCCCGTGTAGAAAATTTTGCCAAAGTGGAAGACTTGCTTTAGACCCGGTCCGTGGAGCAGGTTGGGTTTCTCTTTGAGCGCAAAAGAACGTCATAGATTTTGGAAAGGTGACTCATTGCTGGGGCACTACTCCAGCAGCTGGTCGAGGAGCTGTGGAATGAAGCGGCCCATGCTGCAGACCTGCAGATGCTCAACCTGATATAAAAAACACAAACATCAAGAGGACTGCCCCTCCAACGGCAGAAACACATTTGCACGCACCCTGTCCTCTGCCCTTGTTTGTCCTTTCACTCTTACTGTAGAATGAAGTGTCGCACTCTTGTATTCACACTATGAATCGAAAACATCTGTCATAACATCTGGAGTCACATTTTGTGATACTACATATGCTTATATATGCATCGACATAGCTTTTGCGTTTATATCTTATCTCGCTGTTCACCTTTTGTCCATCTCTCACAAGCATGGCTCGGGCACCTTCATTTCCACACTTGCATCCCAACACACTGGAATTCCGTTTTCTCCCGTTATTATCTCAGAAAATTTCATACCATAATTGCCTTACAGGGCGGCACCTGCCTCGCCTCGTGCGAATGCTATTTCTATTTTTCATCAAACAAATTGCAGACGAAGTGAGCGACACGGCAGAACATTCGAAAGGCACACGGAAGCATAGCGCATAATTCTCTTAGTGCTGGGGTGAAAAATACCAAGTACATCACGTCAAATCAAAGACAGTGCAGGAAGAACGTATGTGGGCTTTATTAACATGACAAATGGCACTGAAATAAGGCTTCAATGGAGGAAAATGCAGGTTGCTTGAATTTATTTTAACTGAGAGACGAGATGAAGTTTTTAAGCATCCTGTTAACTTCCTGAACTATTCCTGTACTTAAGAGTTGTTTCCATTGATCAGTTCCCCATTGCCTTGCCACTGTCCCAAATGGGTTCTAGGCTTCAGGTATAGCAGCTTGATCTGCAAAACAAATTCATCTCCTTTTGATTGGATTTCCAGCTTGCCTCGGTAACAGAGGGCCCCCTGGAACCTTTAGCTGATAAGGAATGAAAGCAGAACAAGACGACTGAGAATATTAGGGTGGATTTAATGAACAAGGTCCGAGAATTACCAACACGTACTCGGTACTCTCTATGTTCAGGTTAAAATAAATGGGACCAACTTGCAGGGTGGTCACCAAAAGAGACAGTCACAATCAAGCTAAATCTGGGGTGTGCTTTCAGTGAGGAAAGAATAGGGAATTCTGGATGTTAGTTTTGTGGGCGTGTTTGTGGGGGGGGGGGGGGGTGGGGTGCGGTTGATGTTTAGGGTAGCTGTGGGAGATGGATGATTTGATAGCTTCCATGTTGGTTCAGGCTCAAACCAACTAAACTAAATACACAGTGGTAGAAAAAAACAGGAAATTATTAACAAACGTGTCATAAATATCGATGCTGGCAGTAATCAAAGTATTAATTTCAGCTCCTGGCTGTCTTTGACAAAGAAATATAAACAGTGTTACTCCTGCAACCAACCCCTTCTCTAGCTGATAATACCTTCACATAGCAGGAATATGAATGGGCTCTTTATTTCCAAAGGCTGCAGACCTTCTTCTAATGAGACCTTGATGCCAAAATTGTATTCTTGATTTATTCTGAGAGAATCGACGATCAACTTCTCCAGACGTTCCAGAATGTAAAGCCGTCACAATCTCAGCATTATGCTCGTGTGCCGGAGGTTTCGTGCGAGAACCGTGCGCTATTTGGGGATGTTAACTGAAAAGAGAATTATGGGACCCCACAGCCACTGAAACAGATCAAAGGCAGAATTTGGGGAAGAGGGGTGAGCCCGAAAATCTAAGGGGGGGGGATGCGGGCGTAGAATAGACTTAGTTTTTTTTTCTATCAAATATCCACTCCAACCATTTATATAACAGTTTTGGTTAAAAAAAAAAAACTTAAATTTGGCCGATCTATCAGTTGGCCCAATGCCAACATCCTCCAAACGGTGCATTTTACCGACAGCACTCCAACCCCCCCGAAAGGTAAGTATTAGCACTGGCACCCCATACTTTGATTAGCATATTATTGATGTCCCATCATTTTAAACTCCTTCTCTTTCCTCTTCCAGCTCCAATAAAATAGCTCACTTAGGGGCCCCCTACCCATGTAAGCCTGGGGCCCCCAGAGAGGTCAGTTTGACCTTGAAATGGATCTTCATAGGCTAATGCTTGGAACCTTTTGTGATAGGCGTACCCTTCTGGTCTATGTACAACTTGTCATTTCTCCATGCCTTGGGAGTGATATGTCATAATTTGTGGGCATTCTACTCAGATTTCAGTTCTCAGATTTCACTGAGGTCCTCACTCAAAGCATCGCATGCTGCAGATAGACGCAAAGTCATCAACAAAAGCTTTTGTCGGCGAAGAAATCCTTTCGTATGTTGAATATTATTGCTATTCCATGCTAGCACTTTCACTAGCTGCTCTATGTCGGCCTGTGATTGGCTGTTATCTCAGAGGGGCAGGACCGGAGGTGCAGCCTTTCGTGATAAGACCTCGGGTGCGTATCACATGACTCTCAGAGAGCCACGGGGGAAGAAAATGGGAAATATGTGTGACAGAGTGACAGAGGCCTCAAACGAAAGTTTCCCAACCTAACGGTGGCTACAGGGGTAGGTGGGCTGCTGAGATTGTGATAGATGGTTGGAGGAAACCTAACTGCTGAAAGATGTTGACACTAGCACACTGAATAACATATACTTTACACCGGGGAGGGAGAATGAACCGGAATGGAGCAGAAGTATCAGGCGATGTACTTTTATCTACGATGTTTTCGGAAACTGAAGAAGGTTAGCGCGTTGCCACCCTAACTATTTTTTTTGTTTCCAAAATATGGGAAAGAGGAAATGAATTGGAGCTGGGATTCATTGTACGAAAATATTTACCCCTGTTCCACTCAACAGGCTAACATGGTCTAGTGGAGTTTAATGTAGTCGTGAGGTTTTTGAAGTTCTCTTTTCCAAAAAAGTAGAGAAGGTTTCGTAAAGGCGTCTTTCCTGGTTCTTGCATGCATACGCCCGAAATGATAAATATGAAATGGAAGTTTTCTTGTGTTGCTGCTCGCCTCTTAAGATCTTAACCGAAGCCCTCCGTGTTTCTCTCCTCTCCATCTGGTCCTTCTTAGAAACATCTTGAAGTTTGCATTGCAGTCATCCCCTGTGCAATAAAACATTGTTTTCAGAAAAGATTTATTTTACTGGGTCATATGGCTAGAAGATGTTTTTTCTTATAATGTAAAAATGTTTCCAGCACAGCAGGAAACGTGTTTGAAAAATAAAATACATTTCACAATTAAATGATGTACAAATAGTTGCTGAAGGTTGTTTTTTTTGGGGGGGGGGGCATTGATATAAAATGTAGAACATTCTCTGGACTCTTAGAATTTGCACTGTGCTAAGTTCCTTTCATCGTAATCTCAGTGCTGAATAATTGAGACATGACAAACACACACTTTGTATTGTTGGAAATGCTGTTAATATCAAGGGAAATGTTTCAGTCTTAGGATTTCAACACTTTTAAAATGAGTCTGGAAGTTTTCCATCTTGCGTGCTGTTGACTGCGAGTTGCCTGGGCTTGTGAGGAAGATATTTCACCTTCTAGCTCTGGATGATGCTAGTCATTCAGTCAGTAATGTCTGAATCACACATTGCAACAGTAAAGCATTTTGCAATAGAAATTTTCCAGAGCTAATAAAAAAAAATAAAATCAGAGTTTTAATAACAACACACGGCAAGAGGCGAGAACATTGTCTGACTCACTGTTGACAGTGAAGCAGAAGGCCTCATAGAGAGATGCTTTTGTGCATGAAAATATCAGTATGACAGTGAAATGTTAGAACACTGGGTGGTGTCACAATTCGGGGTTATTGATAGTAATAAAAGATAGTAATAAGAATAACTTTTAGAAAAGCATGTAACTAGACAGAAACATAACATAATCGTCATGCACCTACTGGAATGGCAGTGTTCCATGTTTGCAGTGTGAAGGATCCAGTGAACATAAGCGGTGAAGCCTACAGCAGTCAACACACATGCAGTGACATCAGAGTGTGACCTGCTGAGCATCACCCCATCTCCTTCCTGAGGTGGATCGGACCTTCTGTAGCCAGCTGGCCAAAGATTTATTCTCTTATACGTTATTTTTCCCCCACTGTCATCTTCTGATTTGATTTTCGCTTAGATTTTACAATCATATAACGGTATTTCAGACATGTGGCTGTTCTTGTGAAATCTTTGTTACACACATTGTGGTGAAATATGAAAATAAATTAGATTGCTTGGAATTCAATAAATACTACATAATATCCTGAATTGCCCCACAATATACACTGAATTTCGCAACAACATATCTAAGATTTACGTTGTTTGTGATGGCACACCCAAATCAAATACTACAGCGGTATCATTTTATGATGCCAGTTATGCTTCTCTCATTATAATTGTGATGGTGTCATAAACACATTATAAAAACGCATTCATAGTAAATATAAATGCATCCATCCATATCCACCTGAGCAGGGTTTCTCAGTCCAGTCCTCACGGACCCACAGCCGGCCCATGTTTTTCCTTCCTCCCGGCTCCCTACCAGATAGCTCACATTTGTGATCCCTCCCAGCTCCTGGGGAGCAAAAACATGGACTTCCTGTGGGTCCACGAGGACCGGATTGGGAAACACTACAGTACAGGATCACGGTGAGCTCGGAGCTTTTGCCAGGAAGTACACAGCTTTCTCTCCACGGCAGGGCACAGACACTCACACAAGATACCTGTTCACCTAGAATTCATATCACTGAATATGAAACACCAAGTACTATCTGACAGCTCCTATTGCTACTTAGTATTTCTATTTTATATTTGTATTTATATTTGTTTCTTAATTGGCAAAAAAGCTTTTTACTCTAACAAAATATGTCTTCTATAGATTATGAATACTTACATATTAAGATATTAAATTCTAGTTTAACTACTTATTGGGAGACATAATCATGAAAGCAGCTCATATCAAGGTGCAGTCGAGCTGCAAATCTGAATTTTTAAAACAACTTCAACACTTTTAGGAATGTTGTTAATAGGTTCTATAGTGAGATATTTGGAATGCCGTCATATATAATTGTGTCATGGGATATTGGACCATTCTTTATAAGGCAGAAATCTACTCATTATTCTAAGCTGCGCAACATCTCCTAAATCTTGAGTGATATTTAGTTTACTTTTTTTCTGCGTGTGTAGCGTACAAGTGGGTGTCCTCTGGGAACAGTGTTTGCACCACAGGGAGAGTCTGTTCAATGACATCATATTCCTTGCTTGCTATGATCATGCAGAGGATCATTTAGACCTGATGAGTCCCACGAGATGGTCAATCTTACTAACAGACACTTTGGCTTGAAAGCATCCTTTGCCCTTCTGAAAAAAAAAAAATCTGATAGAATATAGCGGAAAGGATGAACAATGGCTTATCAGACTATACTACTTTCTCCATTGCCCGTGGGTCGACATTTTGTGCTTCACACCTCAGGTAAATGGCAGACCTACCATACAAACTCCAGCTTTGTGAAGTTTGCATTGGGCAGCTTTGAGTCACAGAACTGCTTATTTACTTCTGTGTTAAGTCCAGAGACTGTGCTTTCGTGTTGTTTATATGAAACCCTGTCAAGGGTCTGTCTGCTTTCGACTTGTGACCAGTGTTCGTCTTTGCAGATGTAGTTTGTCCATTCTTGGCAATGTGATGTTGTGCTTTTCGAGACTGTTCCCCTTGACGCATTAGATAATCTTACAGTTTTTATGACCAATGCAATTCAGGCACAGACTGTTTGGGTAGTTTGAAACTCTGCAAGTTACCTCATGTTCCTTTGAAAACTCAAATCAGAGTGTTTATTATCAGATACATTTTATTAATATATTACTAATTGGCATTCACCTGGGTTTCCCTGCTTAGAATGCTGCCCCCGCGACCCGACCTCGGATAAGCGGTGGAAAATGGATGGATGGATGGATGGCATTCACCTTTGTGATTAATTTCCTTAAAGTTAACTTCTTTTTGACATGGAGTTTATCTTGTTTTGTCTCCCTACCCTCATGTAATATCAATGCGTGCATAAACTCAACATACACACTAGAATAATACATCATCATTTCACATTGTGAGCTATCTTGTTGAACCTATCTTCTCTGAGTGTGTCCTCATTTTCTTCTTATCCATAATTTGGTAGCGGGAGGGAGCCCTCAGGTTTTAGAGATGATTGTGGGCTAAGGTTTTGAAAAGGGTACGTAGGAGAAAATATGATTGCAGGGACACGTGCTGCTCTTGAATCTAAGCCAGCAACAGAATAATGAAATCTATGACTCATGTAGATCATTGTTATGGTTCTGTATCAATTTGTAGAGTTGGATATTACACTGTTGCATTTCAGGGTTAAGAACCTTTATTATGGAAACCAATGCAATTGTCTTGCTCTTACAAAGTTCCAAGATGAGTCACAAAAACAGCTTCGTTGCTGTTATATCAGAGATGGCTAGCATATGTGTTTTAAAGACATTATCTTTTTTAGTTCATGCATGTGTTCGTTCGTGTTGCAAGCACATCCCTGTCCTGCCCTGCCCTGCCCTGTCCTGTCCTGTCCTACCCTGTCCTGCCCTGCCCTGCCCTGTCCTGTCCTGTCCTGTCCTGCCTTGCCCTGTCCTGTCCTGCCTTGCCCTGCTCTGCCCTGTCCTGCCCTGCCCTGTCCTGCCCTGTCCTGTCCTGCCCTGCCCTGTCCTGCCTTGCCCTGCTCTGTCCTGTCCTGCCCTGTCCTGTCCTGTCCTGCCCTGCCCTGTCCTGTCCTGTCCTGCCTTGCCCTGCCCTGTCCTGTCCTGCCTTGCCCTGCTCTGCCCTGTCCTGCCCTGCCCTGCCCTGTCCTGCCCTGTCCTGTCCTGTCCTGCCCTGTCCTGCCTTGCCCTGCTCTGTCCTGTCCTGCCCTGTCCTGTCCTGCCCTGTCCTGTCCGGTCTTATCCTACCCGGTCCTGTCCTGCCCTGCCCTGTCCTGTCCTGCCCTGTACCTGTCCTGCCCTGCCCTGTCCTGCCCTGCCCTGTCCTGTCCTGTCCTACCCTGTCCTGCCCTGTCCTGTCCTGCCCTGTCCTGCCCTGTACCTGTCCTGCCCTGTCCTGTCCTGCCCTGCCCTGCCCTGTCCTGTCCTTTGCCTGCACTAATGATGTTTGTGGTCCTTCTGGCCTGTATCTGAAACAAGCCAGACTTGCCCCCGAAACCACCATCACCATGTCCCTCCGCCCTCCGCTCTTCACATCCTCCTTGACACGTGCACCGTGTCCCCTTGCCTCACAGAGACAGGCGTGATGATGGGATGCAGATGAACGCCACTCCAGTTCTCATCACGGCGGGGTGGGGTGGTGGGATTAAGTTATCGAGTCTTGGCTGAGGTTGCAATAACAATCAGAAGCATTTCTGTGTCAGAAATATCAAATAGTAAGTAATACTCCTCAGAGTAGTTTGCACATATGGAGCTCATCTTGTGGCTCTGTGACTTGTGTCTGATCATTAATTGGCCTCCATCGCCAGCAGGGCTGCCGATTCCATGACGATAGTTCCCCCCTTCAGGATATTGTTTTGGAGTGCATGGCTTCTGAGGGAAAAAGTGGGGCTTCTCTCTGTTTGACAGTGAGAATCCCCATAAGATCATTTTTTTATTATATGTCATTTTTTTCATCTGGGGCCAGAATACATCTTCCAGGAGTGTTGGTCCTGTCTTCCGTTGCCAACATATGCTCATTGTTTTCTACCCCCACACTCTAGGATGTGAATAGGTACCACTGGTCACTGGTTGAAATCCCAGTACACGCATACCTTTACCGAACCCAGTGTCAGCTGCTGTTCATTGACCACAGAAGGGCCAGTGACATGCCAGTTGGATCTTCTTTGCGTCGCTCGGTGATGAAGACCAGCTGCATATAGAATCCAATCAATGGGGCACAGCAGGGAAGCGAAATCAGCGCCGCGTGGAAGCGAATTAGGTGGAGAAGAAGTTCTGACCCGGTCAAGAGAGGTGTGTTGAAATGTGTTCTTTGATTAAGCAGAGAGAGGGGTAATGAGAGACAGAGAGACAGAGCTAGGGACTGCAGGCAGGATGTCAAGCGCACATTGTGTCAACGGCTTCTGAATGATGTGTACAACGTTCTGCTGCTCAACGAGTTGTCAGCGCCCCGGCCGTCCTGATGGCTGATGGCCGGGCTGGCTTACTGCAAGGCTCCGGGGAGAGAGAAAGATGGCTAACTCCTACGTACACAGCTTGCTGGCTGCGGATCCCATTTCTCCATGCCTCCAAAGGTGGACCTCATAACAGGCTGTTTACACCTGCTGAAAACATTTGAGAACTTCTTTCCCCCCGTGCTGGTTTATTTTTCTTTCCGTTTCTCATTCCTCTCTAATCGAAAATGCCTGGTTCTATATGGTCAATTCCGGCAGCCACAAAGCCTGTGGAGCAGTTTAATGGTGCCAAACCAAGGTGCACAGCATTGGGACAGTGTGTTCTGTCCCAGAGGAGAGGAAATTGCTGTTGACATTATAATAGCTGCCTACGAGTCTTGTCTGCCACCACAATGTCCTTACTAACTAAATCACAGAGAGAGTAAACTCGCTAACAATCCCACAGTAACCAATAACTATCATGACTGTTGTGAAGCGATCCTCAACTACTCTCAAAGACACTGGACAGCTATTGTCCCGCTGGTGAAATGTGCTCAGCCCCTGAGGAGATCATTAAGAATAAAAAGCATAGGTTTGATGTTATTTTTTCTGCACGGGGGCGAGGTAAACTTGAATTTGCACACTGTGGCTCAGAATGAAGCGGTGAGATATAGACGTCCCTGGCTTATAAAGCCTTCCGCCATCTCTGCCTCTCAGACTTTATCTCAGTGATGGATGGACAGGCTAATGACGGAGGTCAGCTTTGATGGAGGCCGTGACGTGGCCAGCGGGTCTCATGGCGGGCCGCCCTTCATTAAACACGCGGATGTGCGTAGAGGCGTTGGGCCTACAGGTCTTTCACTAACATGCTCATCAGAGGCATGGGGTATCTGATATGACCAGACTGTTTTGACCTGAAGCTGAACGTCCTTCATGGTTTTCTATGAATTTTATGACTGAAAAGTAGGAGCAGCTCAGATTGATTAAATCTGATTCATTTTCAAGGTACATGTTAGGGGTACGGAGACAATTGGATCTATCAACCTCTAATTATTTATGTATCTATGTACATCTGGGGGAAGCACGGTGGTGCAGTGGTTAGCACTGTTGCCTCACACCTCTGGGACTTGGGTTCGAGTCTCCGCCTGGGTCACATGTGTGTGGAGTTTGCATGTTCTCCCCGTGTCGTCGTGGGGTTTCCTCCAGGTACTCCGGTTTCCCCCCACAGTCCA
>JAODUD010000082.1:10032585-10046936 GCA_026784285.1 Stomatorhinus walkeri | reverse complement strand
GATTGCAAATCTGCTCTCTGGATCATTTTGTTGCTCTACTAAATTGTGGATAAAATTTGAAGATCACACAGCTGACTATCGAGAAGTATGTTTTTGTATTTTAATGTTAGATATCATGTCTTCTCTAGCTGTGTATGTGCATAACTTGCATGTTCTGCCTGTGTCCTCAAAGGTTTGCTGTCTGTTCTTCAGATTGCCCCCACAGAGCATATAAGCAGGTTTTAGGTGAACAGGCATCACTGAATTGCCCACAGTGCAGGCAGGCCCTGCTCTTCGCATCCACCTACACTCCTCCTTTGGAAGAGCTATCTCATTCCATTTGCTCTCAAAACGGCTATTGCGACGTCCGTGATTCGCTATAGAGGAGAGGAGGTCCCCTTCCACAATGCACCACGCCCTGTTTAGATTGGAAACAAACAGATCCGGCAGCTACTACCTGCAGCTGTGTCAATGTTGCAAGGCCCCCGACTGTACATTAGCTTGAGTCCCCGATGCTGCAAACTATCGGGTGTCGAGTGTATCGAGTGGCGGTTAAACGCAGCGCAAATAAAAACTCCACAGAACCGTCACCGCTATCGCCTGCTTTGCAACAACATTGTATTATGTTATTAAAATACAAGCCCTTTGCTAATATATCGGCGTGTTTATCTTAGTGATAAATAGCGTTCTGACTTTGTGCGCTTCCTGTGAAGTTCGCATGCGAGGATCTTGCAGGTCTGGCTAGCTCAGATGGACTCCTTCTCTCCATCATCATGAATGTAACAGACTCACTCCTCTCCTTCTGGACGTGCTAGGTAGAGCTACATCGTTTGTTTTTCTTAGTTAATATATTTGCTTTTAATCCAATCCTGCCCTGATTGGTCATCAACAGGCATGCCTGCTCTCCCATGTAATGCGTGTTAATTTTAAACGTGTTCCTGCCCTCCATTGGGACCCCTTGTCCCATTGCAAAACTCCTTGGCTCATCAAATGCCTGCTTGACTGAATCAGGGAACGTGTTTTAGGCTCATTTACGCCTTATGAGTCATGTTAACGGGCATATTATTTTGGCACTTTGGAGACTACGGTTACCTTTAAACATGCTTCACTTCCCATTTCTCCCTGATGCCAAAATTTCCATCGCAAGGGCCTGTTCGCGATACGTTAATCAAGACCACCTGACTTAGTTTTACATTCCATTCAGTCAAATGAAGCAAACAAATACATAAACAAACAACTAAAATTGTTTGGGCTTGTCGAATACGCAATGATGGGTGTTTAAAATAGACCATTTAAACAACCCAACATCCACCAAATCACCAGTCTCCAATCTCACCTATTGTACATAGGGTTGTTCTACGTGGTTTCAAAGTATCACCTAGGTAGCGGTACAGTAGTGTGTAAACATTCATCTGTCTTCTTACCTAGTATATAGTCATGGGGAGCTTGCAGACTATCCGGGAAAGCAAAGCGAATCAGGCAGAGAAACACCATGGATCGGATGTCAGTGCATCCCAGGTCGCACACCAACATCATAATGCATTATGGGAAATTTATGAATGACTACGAACTGAACTAAACTTTTTTGGACTGCAGGATGGGAATGGGTTATGGGTAATGGGAAATGTAGTGTTAGAAGTGTGAGGTGACAGTACTGCCCCCTGAGCCACTGTACCTCCCAGTTCCTGTAGACGTTTCCAGAGACGTGTTTTATTGACTCTGAAGTCAGTCAGGCTTATTCCTCCTGGATTAAGGCCTCGTTTTTTTTCTCTTTTATCGCCAGCCTCTCATTTGATAGTCAGTTTTGCCGACTGACCCATAAGCCACTGCTTTGATGCATTAAGAGTCAATGGGCTTCGCTGCCACACCCGGTCTAGTTAATGCCATTCATATGCTTCCTGGGAATCTCCCGCTGAGTAATGCAGTACGATGGACTGATGATTAAATTCCTGCTTCAGTAGGGTGTCTCACCAGCCTTTGCAGTTTGTCCTGGACCCTGGGGGCTGTGGTATAGGGTGACGGGGAGGGTTTTCCTGCCAGTGTGGAACGTGCCTTCTCTGGTTTTCTGGAAGTGTCATTTATGTTTCAGTTTTGTTTTGGTGAACGTGTGCATTTTTTCATCTTGGTCTCCTACACTCTCATATTGTCTCAGATGATTTCAGGGTGGAAAATGTGAGAAGGTTTTGTCATTTGTGCCTCATACAAAGGGGAGTTTGAGAGAACACCAAGGCACACAGGTGAAAGGGGTTCTTAAAAGGATTAGTGGTTATAATACAAATGGATGGATGGATGGATGGTTCAGTGGATGGATGGACAGTGTTTGGAGTGTGCAGTACCTAGTGGTACTGTGGTTCCTCTCACAATCCAAAAAGCTTGGTGCATTGATGTCACTAATCCCCTCATAGCAACTGACTGGTTGTCTCCCCCATGCTCCCTATTTATGTTCTCAAATTTCATTGTATTTGACTCTCTCTGCCGGCCCCTGGAGGATGGGCTCCCCCCTTGAGTCTGGTTAGTGTTAGGGCTTCCCCTGCTGCCCCATGGAGGACGGACTCCCCCCTTAAGTCTGGTCTCTCCCAAGGTTTCTTCCTTCTCGGGAGTTTTTCCTTGCCACTGTCGCCTATGGCTTATTCACTGGGGGCTTTGGGTGGGGATGCTGTAAAGCGCTTTGAGATGATGTGAAGTCATGAAAATGCGCTATATAAAAATAAATTTGTTGTTGTTGTTGGTTGTGCGTATCCTGTAAAAGACTGGCATCTCACGTAGCACGTCCCATGCCTTTTTTCTTGAGGCTTGCCACAAGGTTTGAGAAGGATTGATGGTATATTTCGATCTATATTTCGTTGTCTTGCTATCTTTTTGCGATATTAAAATACTGTACCGTAAGTAAAAAAAAACGCTATAAGAAACACTGTGTGCAAAAACATACGCAGAGTGCCAATATAAACTGTCCACAGAACACATGGTGACCATTATAACAGCTAAAGCTCAGGAATCACAACCAGGTAAGAAGTGAAATACTACAGTGAAGAAAATCAGTGGAATTAATGTATGTAAACAAATATACACAGAGAGAGCAGAGAATTACATCCATGGAAGAGCATCATTTGAGTCTTAAATCTCTCCTAGCATTTAGAAAGCAACAGCAATGAATTAAAGAGTGGCTGAGTAATTCTACTGTATGGGGGCCAAAATTATTTGATTTTGATTTTTGACCTTACAGATCTGGGACTGTTGGCTGTTCTCTTCTAGATGGCCCTGGGGGGGGGGGGGGTGCCCTTGAGATGCATTTCATATGTATCATGCTGAGGAAGTACTGTTTACTCAGAAGCCTCACTGCTCAGTTCAAGGCTTTGCCTGGTGTCAGAAATATGCACTTCTTGGTATGGAAAAGATAAAAGCCGCCTCAAATTCCATAAGGAGCGAAAAGAAATTGAGCGGGAAAGTAGTTACTGAGAGGGGGGGGGTTTGTGATTCTTTGTGCTGAGGTGTGTGCAGATGGACAATAAAAAATGATTAAATATGGCCACGGTTTAGTCCCGGAAGGCTTATCTCTACCTGTGAGAGAAATTATACCATTTCCCTGAAATTTATTAGCAAATTATGAGGAGGCCCTAACAGGAAGAGCGTGTATGGAGTTTTAGATACCTTGACTCCGAGGAATTTCACTGGAAGCATTCGTACCTTTTTTTCACGCTGTCTTCGTAACCCGGCGTCCACCAAAAACAACCTGACGGAAATAGCCAAAAACACAATAGGGAACAGGCCGTGATGAATATCAGCTCCCGCCTTCGAGAAAGGGCCGATGGAAAAACAGGGGTAAGGTTTATAATAACATAATTTTAATCTGCACGCTGGGCCGCAAAATGAAGAAGGACAGAAGCCAAAAGATGGCAGGAGAACGATTTAAGCACCAAGTAATTTTCCTACTTCTCTTGGCACTAACAGCAAACTGCAGAAAGAGTGTGGTTGGTGTTGCATCAGAGTTGACTGTGCTCCCCAGGACACCGGTATATTACCCAGACTACCTTATAGATGGATATAAGTGTCTCCAGAAAACATTTGTTTCCATTTATTATCGTATTTCATGTTTGCTGGCATGAAAAATGAAGGAATTATTTATGTTTGCTAATATAAAGTCTTTGCATTGTTTAAAATCGAGTCAGGCAGGGAAAAGGACGCCAAAGCCATGAAAATGTGCTTTTTTGAACAACCAGCTGTAAGATGCAGCGTGATTAAGTATTAGAAGAGAAACTCCGTGGGCATACATGGTTGGCCAGCTCCTTGTCTCAACACACAGACACATGAGACGCACATCAGGGCAATGTTACCATGTCAGACCTGGTACTTTATATCTCCCCCCCCCCCGTTCCCTTCATTGCCAGCCAGGGGGGTGTCGTCTGGTGGGATTTCGGTCTCACTGCCAGTGGAGTTCATCACCATTCATTGAGCATGTAACGTTTGGGTTGCTTGCTGCATTCCATGCATGAGACAATGGAGACCGATAGAAGTATTTCCTGTCTCCGGGCATTTAGTAATGAATTTGTAATCGCTTATTTAACTGCTGGCGGTGGGGTGTCACTCTTCAGTTAAAGACATTTTCAAAGCATATACGACATCATGACTCCCTCAGGGGCTATGTAACAAAATGCCCACACTATAAACATATAAACCCTGTGGATAAATTGAACCCCACAGAGCAGGTCGTTTTCAGTATCCCTACCATTTGTGAAGTAGAACGTGTCCAGTGGTCGTTATGGAGCAGAAAGGGAAAGCAGGATCCCTTCTCTGGTTTTAATGTGTTGTCTGACTGTAAGGGTGCAACTGTGGTCCATTTTAATGCTGACAGAAGCAGCCTGGATATCCACATTGATGGACGTGCTGAAAACGCAACAACAAGGCTGTCCTACCCAAACTATCTCTCTAATATGAGAAATCACTATTACTATTGTATGGCGCATGAACGTAATCACCTCGGACCAGAAATAGGGTTGAATTTCCTTCACATCGAAGTTCTCTGAAAGAAACGATAAAATCAAAAAGTCTTGTTCCGTAACTCGTTAGATTTTCATTGGCTCTTTCAGCTCAACATCAAGGCAATCGGCTGCACTTCATTAGACCAGCTGACTTACATAGGCAAGACAAATACATTAAAAAAAGCAAATAAATATCATCTGTTGAGAGCTGCCCGAAAGGGTTAACGTGCTTCTGAAGGGCTGAGATTACCCTGTCATATCGACTGGAACAGAGGAGACCAGCAATTTGTACTGGCTGGCTGCGTATGAGGATGTACAGACACCCCCGTCCATTACCGTGGCAGATGCTGGAATGCCCCGCAACCAATCAGATGTCTTATCGCCGGCTCTGGAATCCGGCCCCTTAGAAGACCGTAAACGACTTTACCAACGTGTTTAAATGGATATTGTTTTTGTCACGTGACACTACTGAAGGCGTTGATGACTTAAAGCGGTATCGCTCTTTTCTGCAGCGGAGCAGTGATTCAGCCCCGGGGGGCAGAGAGGTAGACATAGACGCAGACCCAGTTCATTGTTACCGAGCCCCAGCCGGCGCGTTACATCACAGCGGCACCTTTGCGGTCTGTGTGACTCTGTCCACATGCCATTTGTAACACACTGTGCAGCTATTTGAGAAGGATGAACGCAGGCTCTCTTCAACCCATATGCAGCCATTTGGCAGCTCCTCAATGTTGTGGAAAGCATTAAGCGGGCTGGGTCAGATGTTTTTCCCATTCCAGCTCCAAGCTCTCATTTCACCTCCATCATCCAGAGGCATCTCTTACCATATTCCAGAGTTCATTAATCACTGCATAAATGCCCTACTGTGCAGGACCAGGAGATGCTATTAAGTGTCCTTGATTTTGGATTCAGGCTTAACTAGCCCTTGTCATAAGCAGGAAGTGGCCTCTCACAGATTAGTGATCAGTCTGTCCCTCTTGATACCGCCAGTGATTATCAAAACCAGGCATGCCTGTGGCATGTGGGGTGAAACCAACCAATCAGAGATGACGGGAGCCGTACACTCTTTAATAATACGAGCACCGTTCATCCAAAGGACACTACCTGTACACGAGGAAGGGCTTTGTGGTGGTGCAGATTTGTATTTGAGCAAACTGTCTGCAGATACACAGAGATATGTAACATAGAACAAGGAGCAGAACCCCCCCCCCCATGCACTATCCCACAATGCACTTGTCGCTGTCAGAACCAGACAACATACCAGACACCAGAGAAGATGAAAATAAAGCAAAGAGGTGATAAGGACATAACTGACATAATCTGAGATAGAAGAATACTGGAATGTGCAATAATATATGTAGCACGTAATTAGATTTCATGACAGTTCATCATTCAATCACCAAGAAACTAAATTAAGACCGTCTGAGGTCTAATGTACATGTGGAGGCATAGACAAGGAAGGGTTAGGCAGTGGAAGGATCTTTGGCTCAGTAGGAAGCCCAGGAAGTCCTGTGGAACCTTGGGCTGCAGTGCTGTGAAAGCACCATGGGGGCTCTGACGGCAGTGCGGGTGCTCTGAGGGCAGCACCGGGGCTCTGATGGCAGTACGGGTGCTCTGAGGGCGGCACGGGGCCTGTGAAGGCGGCATGGGGGCTGTGACGGCAGTACGGGTGCTCTGAGGGCGGCACCGGGGCTCTGATGGCAGTGTGGGTGCTCTGAGGGCGGCACGGGGCCTGTGAAGGTAGCATGGGGGCTGTGACGGCAGTGCGGGTGCTCTGAGGGCGGCATGGGGCCTGTAAAGGTAGCATGGGGGCTCTGACGGGAGTGCGGATGCTCTGAGGGTGGTCACGGGGGCTCTGACGGCAGTGTGGGTGCTCTGAGGGCGGCACGGGGCCTGTAAAGGTAGCATGGGGGCTCTGACAGCAGTGTAGGTGCTCTGAGGGCGGCACGGGGGCTCTGACGGCAGTGCGGGTGCTCTGAGGGTGTAGAAGGCACCTGTGGGTGGCACAGGAGCTCTGAGGGTGGCGCAGGGGCTCTGAGGGCGGCATGGGTGCTTCTATATATAAAAAATATAGTGTGGACATGAGAACAAACTAATTAATGTTTAAAACATAGCTTGGGAGCTAATTTACAGTTTGGGCAAACATTCAAAATGAGGGGTTGAGTCCTGAGATAATCGGTTGGCATTTTACCATGAAGGACGGTTAACGTCTTTCCTCAGCTGTCAAATCCTGGAGGTTTCATTTACATCAGCCCGACTGAACAAACCATTCCTTTTTAATGCTTTCTGAACTTTCAAACAGAACGCTACGCTGTGTAGTTCAGTTACTTTAATGTGTGTATTTTCGGAATAATGTTCCGCGTTTGAGGGCACTCTCTGTCACCAGCGCATATAACCAGGGGCGGCATGTTGAACAGCAATCTGCTTCATGCTTTGTATCCATTTCCCGTTTAAGCTATATTTGAGGATGGGTTTCAGTAATTATTAATCAATTATTATTTTTTTCTACTGACAGACTGTAAGACGAGCCAAGAAAAGACATCAATTTTCCTTCACCGTGTTTGGCTTGGCCTCGCGTCTTTCCATTCAGTAGAAGCTTGGTCTGTGTTCATTTGCTTTTCTCAAAATTAATTGTTTAGATCTATGTGTGGATACAATAAATCAACACAGACATTGCAGGTTCAACAGAAAACGAAAACAGAATAGCTGCTGGATTCGTATATCGCAGAGGAGTCTAATAGTGAGGAAGTCTAAAGCTAATATCCATGCCCGTCGATGTCTCCGAAACACATCAGAGACGGAATTATGCTAACAATTTTTAAAGCACGTTTAAAACCCATTACGTGACCTCATTCCTGAAGCCCAACCTTACTAAACCCACCCTAATTCAATTTAAGTGAAACGTCCATCTTGGCGGAGAACGAAGGTAGGGAACCACTTTGGCACCGTTTCAGGTTTTATTAATCATATGTTAAACTAAATCCTGGATGCAGCCACAGCCGCAAGATTATGCTCCGTCCAACTCTTTCTATCTCAGGTCTCCGAGGAGCTTAAATGGCACTTGGCACTTAGACGCCCCAGAATGCGGTTGGGTTGACGACCCTACCACTCAGGTCCCTCTGCTGGAAGACGATGGATATGTTTGGCACAGTCGGCCTGTTGATTACTTTTAACCTGATTTCCATTTATCTTAGACTTCCAGGTGGAGAAGCACACGCCTATCCGCTGGAAAAACCAGCATAGACCAGTACAGCTGGGTACCAGCATGACCAGCATAACGCGGGCAGGTTATGTTGTGTTTTGGGGCTGGCGGACCAGCTTCATGTGCAGGTCCACCAGCTACGCCAGCACCAAACCAGCATGGAAATCAAATTGGTTTATGTTGTTTTTTTCAGCAGGGCTACCAGTCCAGGGCTTTCTAATTGTATAACTGAAGCTACAGTGTTGAAATTATGACTATGAAACCCTGGGGTCTCTCCCAGTCTCTGCCACTCTGCCATTGGATCCTTCCCTTAATGCTTCATCGGTCTTTATACTTGCCCGATTTTTCCCTTGAGCTGCCGTTAAGCTGTCCATCCGTCTTCCAACAGCTTATCCTGGAGCCCATCCCAGACAGTACTAGGGTACTAGACAGAGGTGTACCCGAGTCACCGTGCATGCATTCACACAGTGCGGGTTCTCTAGAGACACCAGCAAATCCAACTGCCTGTCTTTGGACCAAAGGAAGACAATGGAACAACTGTGGAGGAAAGGAGAGCATGCGAAGTTCACACATATAGCAGAGGTAGGTTTTTGAACACCCTCAGCTGTGGCAGCGCCAGATAAAGGCACGACTCACCGAACCGCCGTCTTTTTTTCAAAATGAGGAACATTCCTTGTGACCTGTTAAACATCTAAGATGAAAAGTCTGCACGAGTCTAAATAAAACACACCAACACGATTTGCTACTTTGCCCCAAATACCAAAGAAAAATGCCTTCATCTCCTAGTTGTTTATTTGAAAATTAAGCCTTGCATTTTGTGGTAAGCTTGTGGGCCATTTTTAAGGCTGTGCTGCGGTGATGGTTTTCAGTGTCAAAGAACACATCGCTGCCCCCGTACCTGTTTAAAACTTTACAAACGGTGGTGGAAATGAAGCAGTGATATGCGGACATAACGTTTATAACGTTAATGGAAGATGTTTGTGCTGTTACTTGAAATATACCTCATTCTCGAGTTCTTTGGGTAAATTTCGGTAAAAGATAATATTTTTTAGCAGACGTTTTCTTTTGGAGTGCCATAGAGCAGGGTTTCCCAAACCAGTCCTCAGGGACCCCTAGACCCCTATTATTCAAATCACGGTCCTTGAGGTTTGAGCACTGCTGGATTTCCAGCCTTCATTACCTGTGAGCCAGGTGTGAAGCCTCTGACCAATCAGAATCAGTAATTATTACACTAACTACCTGGGAGACCTGAAAACAAGGCCTGGATTTGGAATCGAGTTGCAGATTTCACAAACCCGTTTTTGCTCTCAGTTCCCTGAGAGTTGGGAGGGAGCAAAAACAGCACGTGGGTGTCTCTGAGCAGCGGTAAGAGAGAGAATCCCTGGAGCAGTCGGGGTTAAATGCCTTGCTCAAATGCCCAGTGAAATCATTCTGTCAGCCTTGAGATCTGAACCGTTGATATTCCGATCATTCCAGGTCCTAAACCACAGCACCACATACCAAAATAATATTTATTCACTTGTAAGTTGTAAATTGTTTATGGGTGACTTTGCCATAGTGACCTGTGCCTGTTCGGCAAGACACTCTCAAGAAGATGAAAAGGAAGCCGTTGACTTCTGACTGAACTGTATGCAGTCACAGGATGAACATGAAGAACTAAGTAAGGGTAAATTAAGTACATTAGGTATGGGTAAATTAAGTATCAGTACATTAGGTATGGGTAAATTAAGTATCAGTACATTAGGTATGGGTAAATTAAGTATGAGTACATTAGGTACGGGTAAATTAAGTATGAGTACATTAGGTACGGGTAAAGTAAGTATGAGGACATTAAGTAGAGATAAATTAAGTATGAGTACATTAGGTAGAGATAAATTACGTATGATATGAGGTACGGGTAAATTTAGTATGAGTAAATATACTACAATACAAGTAAATATGTTACAATGAAGGTTTGTTTAATGAATTATTTGTATGATTCAGACCCCCAGTTTGGACGATTGAGATCCTCCTGAAGACATTTACACACAGAGCCAGAGTGCTTTTCCCCTCCTGGACGAGGAGCGGATGTGTGGAGGAGGAGCAGCCTCCGATCTCGGGGAGACGCCAGCTCACCTCCTCACTGTCTGGCACTGGCCACAGGCAATGAATGACAGCACGTTCCACTTCTGTAGGGCGTCCAGCTGCTGGCTTTCAAATAAAACAGCCACTGTGGCTGTTACCGCAATGGGGGGGGTGATGAAGGATAGGGTTTGAGGCTCGCCAGGTCATGACAAGATGATGCGTTGGATTTTGTTACTTTGTATGATGTATGTAGCCCAGCAGAGTATAAAGTAAGCATGACACATGAAGTAGTGTGAACAGGCATGGAACTTTGCTTAAGCAAGATGTTGGCTACTTATTTTTGCATCTACTTTTATTCAGCAGGAGGCTTTTGTCTGAAGCGACGCACGAGTGAGACAAATAGCTCACTGCAAACACGAGGCTGTTGAGGAAGTGACTGCTCATAACCTCAGCTAGCCTGAGTTGCCATTGAATGTCCAAGTACTTACACGTAAAAGCACAAAAAGAACCTAATTAGACAATTTTCCAAATCAAGAAAGAATTCAAAATTAAGAGACTTTGAGCAAATTGCCATATTGCTTTTGAGTAAATTAGGATTTCCTTAGTGCCTTCTGCTTAGAAATGTGACTGGCAACAAGTTCTATTCACCCTCTGATAATTGGTCGGTGGCCTGTCAGGTGCCGTTTGGTTGCAAGACTTGTCTCATGTACAACTTTTGTGTAGGAGTGTATAATTCAGAAGAAACACACTTCTTGTTTCAATCTTTTTCCAGAGATGCAGGTAATTTTTATACAGTCGACACTCTGTGTCCACCGGGTGCAGATTCAACTAACTGCACATCGAAAATATATCTATTAAAGAAAACCCCGTTCCAAAAAGCAAAAGTTGAATTTGCCGTGCACTAAGCACTACGCGGAATCCATGCAAATGCAGTTATGTTTTTGCCATACCCTACGGACAGATCCTCCGTCTCTAGCATTGCTTGCCTCGCACGTCATTAATTCGTTACTCATTCACCACTTGTGTGCACCCTTTGAATTTATGAACAAAATAACAACTATTTACACAGCATTTACACTGTTGTAGATACTACAAGTAATCTACAGATGATTTGCGTAGGTTATATGTCAATACCGTTTTATATATTGGACTTGTCATTACCAACAAGCCAGTAGAGCATCATAATGAATCACAATGTACTGAAAGGTGAATCTTGTTTCTGGATGTGGAAGGCCCACACAAGATCAGGCCTGCCATTTGCAAACTTTAATTTACATGAAAACAAGTGTTGTTGATCATAAATGCAGAACATGATCAGAAGAAAAATACTCTGCCAGTATGTCTGGTACTCTGATCTAGTGAAATATGCAGAACTGCCCAGCGGTTGAGAGAACTGTTCAAATATTTCCAGTGACATAAGTCAGTGGTTTCTGGCATGGTTACATCTCAGACCAACATCATTACACTGGACCAAGTGAGGTTTGGTTTTTGCATTGTAATCTGGATTTCCTTAATTTCCTCTGCTATCTTTTTTAAGAATCTTGTTCTACGAGCAGACCTCTACATTTTGAAAATCACCGTACATTTGCATGGAAAATGTGAACAAGAGATTTATTTTCAGAGCAACTAAGAACCACAAAAATGTTTCCGTTGCCCAGTGTAGACTGTCCTGTCACCTTGTAACATCTGGCTTACGGGTCCAAATCCGAACCAAGCTCTGTGTGCATGAATTTTGCATGTTGCTCCTGTGCTAACGCGACTTCCCTCTTACTATGCAGGTTTTTTCCACTCTCCAAAGATTTTGACCTGTGTTGAACCAGGATGTACTCTGCCTGATGCTTCACTGGTCGTCACTGATCTTCACTGCTGCACTGTGGGATATATGTGATTGCAGGGACAGAACAACATAGTAATAGAGCTCTCTATCTTTGCTGATTCCCGGCGTACAGGGAGTATGGAGGCCAGGCTGCCCTACTCCTTCTTCATCAAGGTCAGGTTGTCTCCTGGATCTATAGCCATTGGTGGAGTCCGGCCCCCAGAGTAGGGTCAGACCTAGATATCTGCACCACTATCAATAGAGGCTCCTCATTTTAAGATATAGAGTTCCAGCTTCCTCTCCTTAACTACCCTTATTACTTTCTAATATTAATCTTCCTCTTATTACTTTGTTTTTGCCAGCTCTGGCCACAGTTTTATACATCATCCATTTGTGTGTTTTGATTCTCGTTGAAGCGATTCTGGTAAAGTACCTTGCAGAAGGTGCCACAATCGAGAACCCTCCTGGGACTTGAGCCAACAGACTTAACTCCCCCCCCCCCCAGCCCACACACCACCTGTTGTGGTTCATCGCTGCTTTAGATTGATGAACTGCAGGGGAAAATGCTACTTAGTCTTCCTGGAAAAGTTAACTATTTTTCTAGCCACTCGCTAACCACAATAAGGTTTGAAGAACATTTTTAGTAGCTTTTACTTCTTATTTTCCCATTTTTGACATTTCCTCCTTGGCTTCTTTAAATATGTATGGCTGATGATGCCTTTAAAAATGGTATAAATGTCACTGCTTCGGATACAAACCTAAAGAACGGATTGCGTCACCTCAAGAAACTTTTCACAAGATACCTTTGCTTTAACTGCGGCTGCAACGCTGCGCTCCGGGTACTGCTGAGTGGAGGAGACAGACATGCTGGCATGGGTTCCCATCGGGTTTAGCCCCGAGCAGCTAACGTCTAGCTGCCGTCTAGGATACTTCCTGCAGTCATCATACCAGAGGTCGCTGAACATGTCTCATTCCTCGCTGGTGAAACTTTTATCTGCAGAAAGCCAGAAACTGCGGCCTTTTCTAAAACATAGATGACCATGTCCTCTTGCTAAGATTTTTCCAGGGTGAATTCCTCACAGAAATGGTATGAAAATCCATCATGTTGGTCTTCTGTTTGCTTAGCCTTCTCCTCTGCAAATTGCTCCTAATGGTAATAATAAATAATAGTAATATTGTGGCAATATCCAGACCAGGTGGTTGGAGCGGTTCAGATGGTAGGGCTTTCCACACAGCAGGGTCTTGGTTCAGTCTCAGAACATTGCTGGTTCTGGTTCACACCCTGCTCATCCTAGAACTCCTAATGTTCCAGCCAACTGGACTTGTTCTCTTTTGGTGTTAAGTGCAGACAATGAATTACACACAGACATCAAAATTTAAGCTCTTCGGGGGTTTTTTTTTTTGGGCTCCACCCGCAGCCTGGAAAGACCTGGAAAATGGATACGGACCCATAGAGCTAAGACGGAGAGAAGGTGCGTTCGTTAATGCTCATAATACAAGATTCTCGGGTGGGGGGGGGCATGACTGTCTTTCCAGAAAGCGTACAGTATTAATATTTACTTCCCAAAGAGCTTTCGGACACCTTCATGAACCACAGAAAACGTGAGTGAATAGGCCTTCGAAGCATATTTTCTTCGCACTGTTTTTCACATTCGGTGTTGCATAATTTCCCAAAGTTACAAAGTGTACCAATGGATCACTGAACAAAGCACCCTGACTTGTTAGCATGGAGGTGGAGAGTTTGTAGGCTTGGTCTCCATGCTAACACAACACATTCAGCCCAGACTGTGTGACAAATATGGGGGCTGAGATCGCTATGGTCCCGCTAACCCTTTTACGGTCATCCGTCATTGTAATGATGTCGGAAAGCCAGGCTGTTGCTGCAACGTTCAAAGAATTTTCTGTGTGCTAAACATCTGACCACAATGAGTCGTGTTTAAAAGTTTAAAAAAGTTTAAAACTCCAATACAGAGTCCATCTGAATCTGTGCCAGATATTATCCTTCTCTTAATTGCTACGCGGCAAGAAACGAAGCAACAGAGTCTAAAACTGTCCTCCTTTCTTGCTTGATTGAAAAATACTACATTTCATTTTAGCAACTTAGGTTAGAATTTTAGGTTATAATTCAGGTTAAACATGTGCATCTTGACGGCTTATTGCAGACCTTGGCAGTCCTTTATGTAATTAAGAACTTGTGCTGGAAAAACGATTGGAAAGAAAGATTGTTGTTTAGTGAAATTGTACAGATATATTTTATTCTTTTCTGACTGCATTTCTCTGACCAGAATGTCTGGCCTATTAAATGAATAAAACA
>JAODUD010000082.1:9999579-10010898 GCA_026784285.1 Stomatorhinus walkeri | reverse complement strand
AGCTAAGCTGTGTGTGGTAGGAGTTAGCAGGCTGGTTTGTACTGTGTTCAGCCACAGTGTGTAATTTGAAAATAATTACTGTGGCTTTTATTGCCCAAAGGATGCATCTCATGCTTGTTCTTCAGTGATATAAGAAACTGTTTTCAAATTTATTAGATGTGGGGAATTTAGACAGCACTTACACACATTTATAGATGTAGGCGAGACAGTGTGTTGGCGCATCAGCTGTAACCCAGCGTCTGCCTGACTCAGGGTTGATGTTCTAACATGTCAGAACCTCACAATGCCTCCAGCAGTACCTTCTCAACATCACAACAGAATGAATAAATGAAGGATTGACCCAAAGACGTCTATGTTCCCAGAACTTTTGGGGAGAGAAAACCACTATCTAACACAAAACGTTTATGTGTGGTCATAGCTCTGTTTAGATGTTCCTGTTTAGGTTTTTAGGCAGGTCTGTAATTAGAGTTACTATCATGGAGGGTTCACCATGAAATACGCACTGAAGCTGATAATCGTGTACCTGGTTCTTCCACATGTCGTCACTGAATTAAGTTCTTCTTTCAGGTGTCACCTACAATACTTATTCTGTCTTAATATTGTTATTACGTTCAGTATTATAAAACTAGTTTTTTGTTAGCAGGGGGAGAGGTCAGATTTTATTGCTGCTTTGGTGCAAGAAGGAGTAAAAAAATGTCCACTGCAGTAAGTGAACGCAGTGTGATGTGGGGAACTGCCTTTCGAGCCTCCCAGAGTAATTTGAAAGCCATAAAACTGTCAGAGACGGACAGAATGTTGGATGGCGCTCGCTGGGTCACTCACGTCAAACAAGGAGCGCTAATCGCAGCAGAAAGACTCAAGTGCTGTTGTTTTTAGGGCATGCGTGCATTTCAGAATCAATCAGGGGAAAGGCGGGGGGGAAGCCAGGCCATTGGTGAAAAAAGCAGTTGTGTAGAGAAACAGCCAGGCGGTGGCCGGGAGTCCTAGCGTGCTGGGCTACACCCCTTTAGCATCCGCAAACAGAGACAGCAAGGGCTCCAAACCCAGGCGAAACATGTGGTAACTATTTTCTTGGTTAATGATGCATCGGAATGGGAAAAAAAAAGTAGAAAGTAAAATGATTGAATGCGAAAATATATGTACGTGATGTAATGACAGCATTGGTTAAATACCCACAGCTTAAGACTTTCACAGCACGAGTGAAGAAGTAGTTGTATTTCCTACGTTAAGATTGGGACCATTAAACCTTTGGAATGTGGCTGATGTGGGAGGTACGGTACATTCTGGAATTAAGCTTGGAGGTGCGTTGGATGGGATGGAGGGACTGGATAGTTGTCAGTGTATGATAAACCCTGTCGTCACGATTACTGCTGTGTTGACTGTCTGCGCAGTTTGGAAGATAATCTTGTTCCACTGTGGTGCTACGTGTGTAAGACAGCAGCTTTCATTCTCATTGTAAAACTATTAATTTTCCATTAATCATAAGATGTTGGACTCCTGAGGTAAAGGAAAGACATGAGATTGGACAATCAAGATGAATATCCAGTCTCATGGCTGTCTGAACAGCAACCCTGATCTACAACATGCAAGATCTGTGATGATTTAGCTGGCCCGCATTGCAATGTTGCTAATGCTAAAAACTAAAATGGCATTATGTCTGGTCATTTTCAACAACTTCTGGAATGATATTTATCTTCACAAAAAAGAAAACCTTTGCTATGGTCGATTCACTCAAAACAATAACATTCATAAATGCAAGCAAGTAGCCCACTTGGGAAAAAAAATCTATATTTTTTGCTGTAATTTAAATACAACAGTATCAGAGGTGTGTACGTACATTTGTATTGTAAGTTCATTTTTAGGATAATAAAGGATTTTTAAGGTGAATAGAGGTTGAAATATCTGTAAACAAGTTCCAAGGGATTATGTAAAAACAAAGCATTATATTTGTACATTATGCTCACGTGTTAACCTGTGGTCAGGTGCTCAAACAATGTGCTAAAACATTATATTGCACATTATCTATCAATTAAGGCCATAAGTAGGCTACTATTTGAATTTCAAACCCGTATATAGAATAATTGTCACTCGCGTAGCTACAAAAATTCCTAAATGTTACAATTCCTATCAGGAGTAATTCATCAGTGCCAATGAGACACCCCATTACTTCAGCAGCAATAACATCTTCACCTTCATACTAATGAAATATGGTCTCAGTGGTCCGTGGTATCAGCAGGAGGTGAGTCAGATGCGTGTGAAAGAGGTGAAAGAAAGTTTCAGAATCAAATTATCTCTGGTCTTTTACTAAGGGAGTACAGGTGTGTCTCCAGATTCATAGCCTATGGGGATCATTTTTGGGAAATACCTTTTTAAGATACGGCAAACAAATTGGCTGCCTGATTTGCTTGAGTCTGTCTGACTACTTTCTGGGCCCCCACCTGCCCTGCAATCTCAAAATGCAGGCTGAATATCCTCCAATTTGTAATTTAATTCTGGCTTAGACATATAGACGATGAGAAGAGTTGTGACATTGCTCTAGTTAGAACAGTTAGAAGATCTAAGTCAGTTTTTTGGACATACATTTGAAGATTTTGTTGGATGGTGTATTAATTAGATCATGCGGGTGTGTTTAAATTTCGCTCACCTTTAGCATACAGTTGTGAGACTATCATCTTGTATAAATAGACTAAATAGACAATGTCTTCGTAAGGGGACAAGGAAGTCAAATCCTGCCGGTGAAACGGTGTGAATGTACGTTCTTGTGCTAGCCTTTCTGTTTTCCAATCCTTCAGTAGCACACACACACACTATGAAGTGGTTTCAAAAACACTTCCAAAGCCAACCCAAGCTGTAAAAACTTGTTTATGGTATCTCAGTAAACAAGATTTCATTCTCAGTGCAATGGCTTTTCAAACTTGCTGCTCAGTGTAACTCTGTTAAATTCAAAACTTCAACCATTCAGATTTTTTTGAAGAATCATCTGAAACTCATTGCCTTTACAAGGAAATTCTAAACCTAAATTCCCATTTTAATTAGCACTGGATTCATATAAAGGGCTTTATGCTGAAGTGCAACTGAGTCGCAGCTGTCTGAAAAGAAGCCTTCTTATGTAAAAGCTGTAACCACAACCTTACAATGGGCATATAAAGATGTTTGGAGGAAAGAGTTTGCCTCAACATTAAGCTGTGAGAAAGATGCCTTTTCCTTAACCTTTTATAAAATCCATCTCAACATTTGTGCTGTGTGCTTATTCATGGAACCTGTGTGTATTGTGTTACATTAATTCGAGGTTTTCATAGAAATGTGCTTTTTGATGCGATAGGGAACATACTTTGAGAACGTTGGGCAGAACTTTGCAGAGAGATTGCCTTCGTTCCTCTGTCATCGTTTTCTGCCTTTTTTTTTTACCAGTAATTTCAGAATTTATTGTCAAATGAAAAGCATAGATTCATGTGAACCACATTCACTCTCAGTTTGGGAAAAATATGACATAATTACAGCTCTCCACCTTGATTCCTTTCCCTTGTTGAGCCAATATTTAAATCCTTCCAAGAAACAATGTTCTTCAAAACTTCATCCCACTGTTACTAGATCATGTTTATTCAACAATAGGCTTTTGTGACATCATCACTCAAGAAAGTCAAATAAAAATCAACAATATTTACTGTGATGAAATGTGTCAAAACACACCTGTCCTGCCAAAATTCATGGCACACGTGCAGTTATGGAAAAAAAACATGCCTTTATTCCAAGAAATGAACATTACAATAGACAACATTTAGTCTTAATGATCTCTTTAATATTTATGGTAGAAAGATTGTGGTTTTGTACTCCTCTCCTCCATCTTGGCCTTACCCTAATTCGGCATTGCAATTCAATTCCAAGATGTTCTACTGGTTTGACGTCAAGGGTCTGTTTTAGCCGCTGTGGTATTCATCTGAAGCACCACAGTTCTCTGCTAAAGTCTTCAAAACCCTAGTTTAACCGTGTCCATTTATCTGAAATCAGGGGCTGTCCTTTCAGTAATTTTTTACAGGCTAATGGCAAGTACTAAATTTCTCTTTTACGTAGCCTTAAGCTGGCCTTGCTGTCTGTTCACCCACCCATCTTTTAATGCCTTATCATGAGCAGGGCTGTGGGTTGGCCAGGGACCTCTGGCATTCAGCACAGGCTACATGGCAGAGGACACTCTGGACGGGATCGCAGCCCGTCGGAGGGCACGGACACACAAATACTCACACACACTTAGTCCCTCGCTATGGGGCATGTAGATATGCAAATTAACTGCATGTCTTTAAACTACGGGAGGAAAACGGTGAACACAGAGGTAATCCACAGCACCTAGAAAACACTCCACATAAGCACAGCCCAAGGGGTATGCGGCCGAAGAGTCACCCTTGGTCATTAGGTGGTCGGAAGTTCTGCTTCTTAGACGTTAGATCATCTTTTTACAGTATGTACAAAATATTCATTGTTAAGTCATTGTCAGCTCAGTTGCTGAGCAAAAAAGGTGTGTTTAAAAAATGTTGTTTTCGAAAGTAGCCTGTCCTATTTCTGTTCGCTATTTTTGAGCAATAGTGAAACTTCTGGAGAACATATATGCAGCCTAGAAGAAAAGTATTTCTGCAAACACCCACGTAGGAGTTAGATTCCGGGGAACATAAGTTACGGCATGACATTGGGATGTGTGTACTGCATTTTTTGAGTACAGTGCTGTCCAAAGAGGGTGGTTACATTCATGTATTTAGTTATTCTGAGGTCCTTCGTAAGTGGGTAAGAGGTGACGGACATGTCACAGGAATCTGCGAAAAGGAAGCTCTTCGGTGCACTGCATTACTGCCATTACTGTCGTCTGTTCCAGTTACCTTCGTCACATGCTTGCACCTTACCAGAAATGTGCCATCCAACGCTATGACGTTAGAGTAAGTGGCTCTAATCAGAAAAAAACATCAGCTAGAACATAGAGCAAAGCTATGGGAATAAAATGTGATGGCGATTTTAGAGTAAAGAACATAAAACGGCATGGGAATATCTTTAGGGTTAGAATAAAATGTGATGGCGTTTTTAGAGTAAAGAACATCAAACGGCATGGGAATATCTTTACGGTTATAGTTTTTTGTTACCCACAAGTAAGAGCAGATAAGACAGGTGATGCCCCCACTTTAAACAGCAGCGCTCTGCTCCCCGTTGTGTGATTAGGGTGTCAAAGCCAAGCGCAGATGAGGGGTTCTTCTAGTACTTTGTTTTTGATTCTTTGGTACTGAGAAATATTTGAAAATTTCATATGTATAGGTATTTGTGACCAAAGAAAACCCTTTAATCATGCAAATTTAGAGTAATTCCCCCCATTTTGAATGTGCTATAAATGCTTAAGTGGTTTCACAGTAGCAGCCAAATATTTTTTCCCATGTTCGTTTAATGGTGCAGTACTGCTGGAGCTTCATTTACAGCCAGTGCGGTTCACTGCTTTGCATGAACCACATGGCTGTAAGTTGTTGCACTGAAAGTTTGGTGTTCGAAAAAATTCATTAATGTCCAGTTCAATCAAGTTCAACTTCAAAGATGTACGAGAGAAGAGGGGAAATCTGATCTTTACTTCCAGTCATTCTTACTGGTAAATCACTACGCCAACCACATCCTTACTCACCCTTAGTTGTATCCTGAGAATTGATTAATATTGTATACGTATTACACATACATACCAGAGGAGACAATGTTACATTCCATGCAGATATTAGCATCTACACATGAATACTTATGAGACGTGCATATATATTCGAAGATTTAAAGGTTGTTCTCTATGAGCTTTCATTTAAGGGTCTCATTTAGGATGCATCTTCCTTCCCAGCGGTGGATATTGCAGTCCCTTAAGCCTAGTAGAGGAAATTAAGCTTTGAAAAGAAAGCGTTTCTCCCTGGAAAATACATCAGCCTGAGGTTTCATCCCCCACATCATTCCAGTATTCGAAATATAGAAAAGAGAGAAAAAGCAGAGTGCATTTTAATCTGAGCTGACAAGTAATTCAACTATTGCATCAGAAAGGAGAGAAAAAAAACATTGTATATATTTCATTCTACAATGTTATTAACAAAAAGTAATATTAAAAGGCCCTTTCTTCCACAGAAATGGAAATTATACAAAAACAGCTTTAAAACTGTTTTCTCTGTAATTCAAACCGAAACGTCTTCACATTAAAATATTGAATTTCGTTTATGGAGCTGAGACAGAAATGGGGAGACGAATATCTCCTTCGCCTTGTTTATACAGCAAGGCCGGCACTGCTGGTTTTTCAGCGTGCTCTGATCGGCGATCGACTTTAGGGAACTGGGCCTATCTTGGAATGACGGTACGTTTCCAGTGAAGCACATGGGGGCACTAGCAACGGGAATCGAAAAAGTCGCTTATAATTGAACCCCTAGCCTGACCAGACGTGTATGCGTCACACCTCGCACGTTAATACTACTTGTTTCCTTCCGTCCGCTACATCAGTATGCCCTGCGCCAGGCTTTGCATTGGTTCCAAGAATCTGGAGATCGCTTTGCCCAAGTGATACGTCATCGCAGGCGGTTTTAGCCAAAGCGTCGCGCTAAGGAGCTTCAGTCGTGAAAACGTTTCGCGAAATAAACTGGGGTAGACCAGAAAACATGGGTGGTGATTACCAGCGATGTTCATCTGAAGGTGCTCCAGGCATGTGGTGGGTCTGTGCTTTTCAAACGAAAATGAGGAAAAGGCTCGCCGTTCCGGTCTTGTAACTCCACCCATTCATTTATGTCCATTGTAGTGGACATGTTGTTTTTGCATCTATCTTTCCACAGATGTAAGGAAACATATTTATTCCTGTTGTACACAAAAGAGGACATGCTGTGGAAGTAAAAATAAAAATAAATTTGAAAAAAATCTGAATTGTAAGATGTCTTATTTCCCCTGAAGACAAATAACCTACAACTGAAGGACACTTTTTTCCTTGGGTCTCTGGAAGATAAGCATGCGGCTGTCTTGTTTGCTCTGATTCGCTTAATTCACGGCACGTCGCTCCCTTGACGAAATGCTTGGAGGCCCATATTTCGTTCTGTTCATTATACAACATTATTAACTTTTTATCTTCAGAACCATGACAAAAATCGCCAAATAAAATTACAAAGGATGGTTTCACAAGGCTCTATATCACCTCTAAAAAATGATAGGCTCATGGCTGGTGCTGAGGGGAGATGAGCAGGCTCTGATTGGCTCATGCCTGGTGCTGAGGGGAGATGAGCAGGCTCTGATTGGCTCATGGCTGGTGCTGAGGGGAGATGAGCTGGCTCTGATTGGCTCATGGCTGGTGCTGAGGGGAGATGAGCAGGCTCTGATTGGCTCATGGCTAGTGCTGAGGGGAGATGAGCAGGCTCTGATTGGCTCATGGCTGGTGCTGAGGGGAGATGAGCAGGCTCTGATTGGCTCATGGCTGGTGCTGTCACTTAGTGTCTCATGCTTCCAGGAATGGTGCTTTGATTGCTGACCTTTGTTTCTGTGTGCAGGATGTTCCTGTGTTTGGGTTTTCTCTGGGTCTTCGGACTTCTTCCTGCAGTCAAAAATCCATGTGTGTTTACCCACCAGGATGTCCAGAGTGTCCAGGATGTCCAGCGTGTCCAGAATTTCCAGGATGTCCAGCGTGTCCAGGATGTCCAGCGTGTCCAGGATGTCCAGCATGTCCAGAATTTCCAGGATGTCCAGCGTGTCCAGAATTTCCAGGATGTCCAGCGTGTCCAGAATGTCCAGGATGTCCAGCGTGTCCAGGATGTCCAGCGTCTCCAGGATGTCCAGAATGTGCAGGATGTAAATAACTTTGACACAATGATGAGAATTATAAACACAATGCGATACACAGAATGAGACAATCATTATGTTAATGTGCCCAGCAGAAGAGGAAAGCAATGCAGGTCTCTGTTTGGTGGCCCTGTGGGGATTTGGCTGGTCTTTGTAAAGTAGCTCCTTGCGCGTCATACATAATGGTACCTGGTGTTCTTTTAAAAATACTGAAGTGTGATTTTCTGGGGAGTACAGGACAAAACATTCTAGGGGGTTCGATTTCAGATATGTTGGAAATCATCCTATCACACAGGCATTTGGTTATCTAATACATTGTTTCCCAATCCAGTCCGAGGGGGACCACAGTCGGTCCATATTTTTGCTCCCTCTGCGTTCCTGCGACAGTCCATGTTTTTGCTCCCTCTGCGTTCCTGCGACAGTCCATGTTTTTGCTCCCTCTGCGTTCCTGCGACAGTCCATGTTTTTGCTCCCTCTGCGTTCCTGCCACAGTCCATGTTTTTGCTCCCTCTGTGTTCCTGCCACAGTCCATGTTTTTGCTCCCTCTCAGTTCCTGTCCGGTTGTCTACATTTTTACTCTCTCCAGCAATGCAGACTGTCTGTAGGTCTCTGAGGACCGGGTTGGGACACACTGATCTAACGGATGTAATATTAATTATAGCCTTGAAGTAAAGAGGTCAAGTGAGACATGTATTTCACCCTAACCTGTACGGTTTGGTACCACAAGAGGCACAGACACTTCTTTAACACTGAAGGGCTCCAATAAAAGGTCTAGCAGACATGCGTTGGAGTCATTTTTACTTGACCACCATTTCATAAAATCATGGACGCAAAATAAAATCTGCTCAGTTGAATGTAACATATATCTCTTGTTCTTCTGTTCATAAAAACAAAAACAGATTTTGCTCTGACACCTAGACCATGTCCGTAAATGTTCACTGCAGCACTCGGATAGTACAAACTTCAGATACTAGCCTTAAAAAATGGGGGAGGGGTAATTTTTCAGAAGGTGTGGAAATGAAGGATTATGTAATGAAATTTAAATAAGTAAGTTGTGAAAAAATACGATATTCCCAATACTGCTTTCCTGCCCACTCAGACATTAGTGCTGTAATAGCGATATATCATCTGAAATCTTGCTAACAGCTTAAAATGTATTTCAAAAGACATGCTGACCTTAAATTTTGGACCTTTAATAGAAAGCCAGGAAACCTGCACTCCATGAAATTTGCAAAGCAGAGGGATTGCAAATCATCCCACTTGACAGGGCATCTCTTTAAAAGAAAGCGTTTGCCGGGTGGCTGAGCCTACGCAACGGCTAAGCGCTAACCGTTAACCGAAGGCTCTGCTTCTATGGAATACGCATGGAGCTCAAGGGAGGCCGTTGTGCCGAACATGGAGACGTTCTGTGTGACGGGGGGATTCTCTGTCTACAAATGTATTATCCAGCCTCATTTATCAATGCATCCACTGTCCTCCCCCCCAGTTATCAACTACGGCTAGCTCAGGCTAAGGTGCAAAGTGAGTTCAATTATACTTAAATATTTTCTGGAAGGGTGAAAAGTTCAGTGTGTTCATGGTTGCCAAACAGGGTGTCGAAATGCGGCACTGCGTTCGCTCTATTACAGATAAAATCGTTTAAAGTGTTGCATGCCAGTGGCTGCCTGCAGCCTTGTTCAAAAGAAACACGTGTATGCATTTTTACAGCTACTGTTAATACGCGTGAGGAAAAAACCCCGAATATTAAGCTAAACTGGACTCAAAAGTCTTTAAAGCAAAATGTCTGATTTCAAATCAAACATTTTTGATTTGAAGGAGGGTGATAGCTGGACATAATCAGTGCTTTAGACAATGAGAAATCCTCTGGCTGTGAGGCTCATGTTATTCTCAGATTGGAAGCCTGGAAGTAGCACTTGCTAGACGGTTACAGAGCTGCGCAGATCATAGTCTATTTCTCTGTGAACTGTGCCGCTGCCATTGTGGTAACTGTGTCTTTTGTGCTGCCATGTACAGTAAACTCGAATGAAACATTAAAAACATGTTGCACCTCAGCAGCTACTGTAGTTCGTACACATCCAGTCACTCAGTAACAGCTGTGTTTTTGAATAGATTGAAAATAAATAAATAAATAAATAAAATAAAAGGGGTACCCCCCCCCCCCAACCACCACCACCGAAAACTTCTGTAATTCCCATGATCTTTAAAATTGCAAAATTGCATGTTGTGTCTCTCGGCTGTGCCGCCTGCGCAGGCTGCAGAGGAATGCTCTCTCTCTCTCTCTCTCTCTCTCTCCATTTTCTTTCCCTTGCTGTCCGGAGCAGTAGCACATGCCCCCCTCCCCCCTGGGTCCACAGCCACGCCGTCCACCGCATGCCGTCCACTCCTACAAAACTGCTTTCGGCAAGGACCATCTGCTCCTGTTCTGTACGCGGCGTCGCGATCAGAAACAAACCCGACATCTGGCTGTGTTACTCGGTCGAACAAAAGTATAGAGTTTTAGCCACAAGGATAAATGTGAGGGAAACTGTTTACTGCGCTTTGCCTGGCGTCCAATCCCACCAGAATTCTATATCACATCGATGGATATATAAATAAATAAAGACTTGCATACATTCACGCTGAAATCTTACCAAAAACTACAAAGTACACTTTATTTCAACCAGCATGCCTGCATGAATTCATAACATGTTCACGCCACCAGTCAAAAGTTACTGCACACACTGAGATTTTCTACGTCTGCATGTTACTGACTTAATATTTACTAAAAAATACCCTCAATATTCTTTGCTGACAAATACATTTACAGTATGTTCACCAACTGAGTACCTTTAAAATTAATCTCCTTTAGCAGTTAAAACGGAAGAGAAAATTCAAGGCATTCTTTGTACAAGGGACATTAAATACTGCTCTGTTTCATGGGATGAAAGAGTTAACTAGTGCATTTAAAGTTAAAGTACAGCCTAGAATATGACTCTGCCATCAGCACACCCAGTTAACAGTATGTCCGACATGCACTGTTACACACTCTTTCCATGTTATAAAAGAAATTTGTTTCATTTTACTTACAATTTCATTTTTAGTTGTTTACTCAATTTTCCATTGCTTAACAAGAATTTAAAAATCTGCAGATTATGAAATAAATGGAAAAGTGTTAAAAACCTGTGGCGTGCAAAAACTTTTGACTGGTAGTGTATAATTCATTCTAAATAATTGTATTATTGACCCTTGATTGGATTATTGATTTGCTCTTGGTGGCACAGCACATTGGGTGCTGCAGTCCACTTATACATTTAGAGACTACCCTGGCTGTATACGTACGGGGATTGGATGGTCTGCCCAGTCCGTCAGGGGGCATCAATCCGCTTCGCCCCACTGTCCAAAAACATGCAACGTTGCCAAATTATCCATGTGTGTCAATGAGGTGGGTGCCCTGTTGTGGGTTGGTGCCCCATCCTGGGTTGTTCCCTGCCTTGTGCCCTGTGATGGGTTGGCGCCCCATCCTGGGTTGTTCTC
>JAODUD010000082.1:9978185-9989682 GCA_026784285.1 Stomatorhinus walkeri | reverse complement strand
CAACTCCAATCAGCCTCAGCATGTCTTTGGACTGTGGGGGGAAACTGGAGTACCTGGAGGAAACCCCACGATGACACGAGGAGAACATGCAAACTCCACACACATGTGACCCAGACGGAGACTCGAACCCAGGTCCCAGAGGTGTGAGGCAACAGTGCTAACCACTGCACCACCATGCCGCCCCCGGCCTGCACTCATGTAGTCCAAATTACAGACGCTGAGCGACTTAACTGCGTGTTTTTGGACTGAGAAAAGCCCGACGAACACATAAAGAACGTGCGAGCGTCACGCGCGTCGAGCAGTGAACCGTCATGGTGCCTCGCAACACTTGTGTGTAAATAACTTGCAAGTAACTCGTGTGTAAGTAACTAACACCAAACAGCTGAAATAGTGTGAAGAAACCAGATTGCTTAGGCAGAGGGAGCACAAAGACTCGCTAGAGTTAGAAAAGCTTTGTATCATGTGACTGGGTTATGGGCAGGCGGGCATCATGCAAAGCACTAGCTGTGCTTGGACCAATCAGATTTATCTAGGAGGCGTTGAGGAAGAATGATGCCCGTCACATTTGGGCAGCTTTGGATAAATGCCAGCTTGCAAAAGCTTCCACTGCATACGACAGTACCAGCTGTGTCACGGACCTGTGATGTGGCTTCGGGAAGAATGCAGAGCCGCTCGGTTAATGGGAAAGGAAGGGGGGGGGGAAACGAGCATCGGCAACTTTGCAGACATTCGTAAATCACATCCTCCCGACTGTTATTCTTACTATGCATTCAAAAATGTCTTTTTCGTGTGAAATGGTTGGTCACTGAATTGGCGCCAGTGTAATTTCATTGTCTAAAATAAAACACATATATAAGGAAGTATTTTAGTGAAGTCACAGGCTCCGGAAAAAGCGGATGGTAGAAGCCCGTGGGGAAATAATTACGTTGAATTATGTCCTTCGTGATTGGGCTGTTACACGACTGTGTCCATTTGCTCAGCATCATTTTAACCAATGAAATATGGTGTACTAGAGTAACGTAGAGTATTAGAGTAATGGGAGGTGTACGTGCGTGAGCGTGTTCTGCGATGGGTTGGAGCCTCAACCTGGGTTGTTCCCTGTCTTGCGCCTGTAGTTTCCATGATATGGGTAACCGTTTATAGAAATGGATGGATGAACGGATGGATGGAGTATTGAGAGTGAAGTGGGTAGATTCTCGAGTCTTGTTCCCGTTTCTAGCTGCTGGTGCATGTCTCATGGGGGGGTGGGGGAATCCCAACATGGCAGTGAATGTAATTTTAAACCCCCCCCCCCCCCACCACCACCACCACCACCCTGGCAGGTATCCAACTGGTTCGCCAACGCTCGGCGCCGATTGAAAAACACCGTGAGGCAGCCAGACCTCAGCTGGGCCCTGCGCATAAAACTCTACAATAAATACGTCCAGGGCAACGCAGAGAGGCTGAGCGTCAGCAGCGACGACAGCTGCTCTGAGGGTACGGACCTCACACCCTATACCCACACGCAACAGCATACCCCTTAGTGCTATTTACTGTCGGACGGGTAGAGTTTTATTAAAGTGACTGATGGGGAGCTGCATTGTAATCTGGAGGTCAGTGGGTGCTAATTCAGGAGATAACAGGCGCCATCACCTAGGGCATTTCTGTGAAGGCTGCAGTGTGGAAGCTGAAGAAATGCTGTTGGGTCTCAACCGTATCCATAAGCTGCTCTTCATTCTGCTTTTGTTAGAAATGTGAAAATGAATCATGCTTGGCATGAAGCATCTAGCCTTCAAACTGTGTCCGTTCCCCTCTTGTTCTTTGGATGAAGGTCAGTGTTGTTTTTGCAACTGGCGATCCAGTGAAAACAGCGCGGCTCTCCTACAGTGACACCTGCTGGTTAAAAAAAATGCAGCCTGTGGCTGGAGTGTAATCCGCCAGGGGCTGGTTCAGGTCTCCACCGTGTAAAGACGGTGTTGGCAATAGCCAGGTTCCTTGTCTTCGGGCCGATGCACCGCCTCTCTTAGTAACCCTGATATATGAGAATGAGTCTGAATATTGCCAACTAACGGCAGGAGTAGCTGATGACTGGACATCAACTATTCATTTTGGAAAGGTCATGCATTTCTTAGATTTTATATCATAAAGATTTTTTATTATTAATAATAATTTTTCTATAACCAAATGCAAACACATTTAGAATGTCTGTTTTCATTTTTCTATGAAAAAAATACTGACTTGAATTCAAAGGAATTTTAAATTTATTTTTGCTCATCTGGAGCCAACATTCAAAATAACTTAAAGGATTTTTTTGTGCAGATGAATACTAATATTTAAACAAATAATACATTTTACAGTTATTTTTCAGCAGACACACAAAGGAATTTACACGTGAAGATCAGAGAGTAGGGTTACTGTGTAGGGATGGTGTGGCCCAATCGGGTAGGGCTACATGCCCATGATTGAAAGGTTGCAGGTTTAAATCCCACGACTGGCAAAATGATTTCTCTGTTGGACCCTTAAGCAAGGTCCTTAACCTCTACTCTGCTTTCTCAGTTGTATGTCACATTAGACAAAACTGTCTGCTAAAATAATGTAATTTAACGGGTCAGCCAATGTACTTGGAATGATTGGATTGCTGAAGGATCCAAAGGTGATATGATTACTGTACCAGCCATGGGATTCGAACCAATGACATTCTGGTCATGGGCACAGAGCCACAGACTTCCCCATATAGTAAAATAGGGTGCTTTATTGAGAAATGAGTGACGGTGAGGACCCAGGTGTATCGTTGCTCACTTTGGCCCTACTGTGGCAGGCAGAGAGACCCCATTGCGGACCCAGTCAACCGCCGGAGAGTTCAGCAAGCCCATGTACCAGAGCGTCATCAAGAAGGACAGCGCGGCCACGGCGACGGGGCTGCGGGCCGTCACCTCACTCGGTGAGGACTACGTGTCACCTCCCAAGTACAAGAGCAGCTTGCTGCACCGGTACCTGAACGACTCGCTGCGGCACGTCATAGCTTCCAACGGCATGGTGGACTCGCGCCGGAGGAACCACTCAGGATCGTTCAGCTCCAGCGAGTTTGACGACGAGCTGCTCTCAGCGTCGCCGTTGGGAAACGAGGCGAACTTCGTCTGCCGTGCAGGTAATGACCCACGCTAGTGCCTTTATCGCACCCGAAAGAGCAGAGAGTCTTCCTACTTCTCTCTCGTTGGCAGCATTCGGACAATGAACCGCTGCTTCGTTTGTGATGTTGTGAGTGTTACCTCGACTGCTATCGAGATTTAGTAGAACTCTCAGTTATTTGAGCAGAATTATATGGTCAGAAACAGGAAACAGGTCATAAAACACAGTGTTTGTATTGATTTGCAATCTTTAAAGCCAAGTCTACTGTAAATAATCAGCTTAATACCCTTGTGTTTTATATATTGATATTTTTAAATAGGCATAGTACAGAATTTATTTGAGAGGAGTCAACTTAAGATCCTCTTCATCAGAATTGGAGTGTTTCCATTCACCCACCAGTTAGTGATTCTCTCTATAACGCAGAAATAATATTTGTAATATTACTTAGGGAGGCAGGAGTTTGCTGGAAATATAAGCAGAGCATCGCTTTTATGGGTACAGGGTGCGACACAGGCAGACAGTGCATGGAATGTTCTGGAAATTGGACACCAACATGGAAGCTTTTATAAACACCTGTAAGCCCCTTGTAGCTGAATATGGATGTGAAAATTCCTGTAGTGAGGAAAAAAATGAACCTTAGTCGCGAGTTCGCATCACATCCTGGTGGATGGCCCTAGAATTTCATCTCGCAGGACCTGGTTCAGCTTATGACGATTACAGATTGTCTGGCATTTTAGATATATATTCCTGGCCGAGGAGAGCGGAGCAGGTCCAGCCTCCTTAGTGTTGGTGGCTTTGAATATGCATACTTCTGTCCTCTTCCTTGATGCACTTAACTGGATAAACGTTTGGGAGAAAATAAGCAGATGTTACTTTGTCTCTACTGCGTGATGAACTGATTCTCGAAATAAGCTAAATCATTGGTGTAGGTGGGTTTAGATGTTCCTGATGCTTCCAGAAGGAAGCTAAAGACCTCGGCATGAAAAGAGAGTCTTGTGGGGAATTCCTTTGAAAAACTAGGTGCTAGAGAGTTTCAGTACGCATGCCAAGGGTTTTATGGTAAATGACACTTAAACTGTGAATTGAACGCCAAGAATCTCTTTCAGTAGTTTGCCTTTACTCAGAATTCTGACTCATGATGTATATAATGTTTTGTGAAAGGGATTTCGGCACTATCATGAATGATGCAGATGGAGAAGCAAATGAATTAACCCATAAGTCAAGCCCATATTTACTTTGTGTTTTTCTTGTTGGACTGCAATGGAGGGGGGATTCTGAGCCATTATTGATCATGAAAACCGTAATCTTTCCATTTCTTTTAGCATTAACAGTGATTTAGTATTTGCGTTCAGTTTTTATTTTAGCGGCTAGAAGCAATTTGGCGTTCGTAGATTTTTTTCATATTTATATGTTCATTTTTTATATTAACAGCCACATTTGTTAGGCGTGTATTTATGGGACAACTTTGCTTTTTCCATTAACAGCGTCTTTTCTTGATGGCAACATCTGTCTTCTCAGGTTGGAGCCAACTGCACTCCAAGAGAAGTATTTACCCATAGTTGATGTGTAAAATGTACAATTCATTGTGATTTTGATTTTCTGTGACGACGGGGAGGAATATCATTATTGAAGAAACCCACTGCTGTAATCTCGCTGAGGTCTCAGAATACATTACCATCTTAAAATGTGCTTCTCATGCACACTGTTTGTGGCCTTGTCTTAAATTACAGGCTACAGTAACAGAAGTATGTTCTGGTGTTTCAAGAAGCTACAGAAGCTTGTAAGGGCTTCTCAAATGGGCAGTGGCCGCGTCCAGGCAGTTACGATATCTTTGAAGATTGTGCTGCGTCGCGAACCCGTTTAAAATTCTCCTCCCAAGTGGAAACATGTTACAGAAACAAACTCTGTTCCATAGCTCCGTAGAACAAAGCAAACATTTGTTCGGTTTAGGGTTACCAACTTAAATACCAGAGACTTCACTGAAGGGGTAAGTTGTCTTAGCGATGCCTGTAATTATTAACGCGACGTGGCTGCCTTTCATCTGCTAACCTCAGAGAAGCCCTCTACAGGCAAATGACTATCTCCTGCATTTTAACTTCAAAATGTGTGCCTCTTGTGTTGAACTTCATCCAGTTCAATAAACAGCCGGGATCATTTAGAGGAATAGGGCATGGAAGTGAAAGCAAACATTGAAGTGAGGGACACTTTAGGTAAGTAGTAACCCAAAAAGAGGATTTTTAAGAACAGAAAACAAATGAGAATCTTGCCCCATCTATCAAAGACTGGTCACATGGCCCATGGTCTCATCTAAACATAAATGAAGTAAGTCTTGCAAAGCTCATACAAAGAATGATTTAATTACTTCCCGCTGTGACATATTTGCTTTATTGTCATACTCTGTGGTAGGTCATCCAGGGTAAATACCAGGCCTGTCTCTTAATTGGTTTGTTTCTGCAAGAAAAACACATTTGTCGTTTCAGAAACAGAACATTTAAGGAGAATACAGCTGACAGACAGTAATTCAGGCCTATGAATTTAGCTTAGGAAGCTACATCTTAGCTCATAAGAGGGAACATAGAGCACTATGAATCGCTTTTACAGTCCCTGAGAAAAACGTATGTATGATGACATGGTTTATATTTTTGTTTCTTGTTTATGGATTACATTTGGTTTGTAGTTGACAAGTTCAGGGTTTGTTGTTCTACTAATTCTGCTGAGAGCATAAAGTCGAAAACGATGCAATGTGTCAGGACGGCCACACGGTCTTCCTGGGCCCACTCTCAGGGTTGAAGGGCAGCTGCAGTGTTCTGTGCCGCTCTCAGTGTATGTACAGCGAACGGTGTCCAGCAGCTATCATAAGAAACCATTTGGGCAAGTGTAGAGGGGGGCGTTTCACGGGAATGAATGACGAGATTATTTAGATATTCTGTATGTCTTGGGTGTGTTTCTTTTTAGGGGTCACCATATTTGGTGAGATGAAAAAGAGGACTCTGTCGCTCACAAAATATGACAAGTACGAAATGTTTAAGTGACATCACTTCCAGAAACTTCCCGGAAGCCGACGGCACTCGTCAGCAGCGCGACACGTACGGCTGTGCATATCATTTAATTTTTTAAGTAAACGTGCGCATAAGACTTGCAAATGTGGCGTGATGATACCAGGCGGCTTCTATATATTGAAAATTGGTGCATTTACCTTCACTTGATACTCCACGGTAATTTGCAGCATTTGGTCCTATGGGTTGCAGCGATAAACCCGGACATAAGGTGACTGTACTTTTCCAGTACAGATGCTTCATAGTATGACCGTACATAAATGCACAAAACAGCACAATTCTCATGATCCCTCAGATTTTGTAGTTATTATTGTTAACTATAGTATTGGTTTGAGATCATAAGACATTCTCTACCGCTATTTGCAACAACTGGAAAACTAGTCCTTTCAATCAGAGCACTTCAGTTCCTATTTATGCGTCTCTTTCGAAAAACTTTCCATTCCTTGGGATTCGTTTGGTGTGCCGTGGATCACACTGAGGAGTTTAGGACAGCCAGACGAGGTTTTTTTTTTTTTTTTTTTTTTTTACAAAACCTGCTCTGATGGTTTGGACCTGAGACAGCCACAGGCCCTGCCGCTCCACGGAACACGTCCTTTATGATCTCGAAGGTTCGGCGCAGACTGGAGCGCTCGGATGAGCCTACGCTGGGTGTGTAATTACTCACGAACAAATAACTGCTCTGGCCGTTTTTATGGAGTGAAAACCAGAGTGTAGTCATCCTGGTTAAAAACCACAGGGAAGCAGTACGAGTACTGTAGTCTGTTTTCAAATTATTTTTAAATGGTAGACAATCAGAATATTCTATGTACAGAGAGGAATGACAGATGAGGTCTGTGGTCAATAATGAGCAAGCAAATTCTGTGTTATTTTAAAATTCGATTTCTTTAAAACAGTCATTCTCTTTTCTTTTGTTCTGTTGCCATCGGTTCATTTGCGGTGTTTCGTTACACGGATTGCTTCCAAATGCTGTTACTCTTTTTCATAACCTCCTTTCTAACAGAATTACATCCCTTTATAGTTTATAGGGGTCAGATTGTATCCAATGCTGCTGTCTGCCAGTTCACTCAGATTAGCTTCCCAGCAATCCTGGTGTGCGTAATTCCTCTCCGTTTACATCATTTGCAGCCTTCCTTCCTTTTTAGTTACTGTCTGTCGTTTCCAATCAGATGCAGCGTCCGAATCATTTGGTCACAGTTACCGGTTGATCTGTCCAATCAGTGGGCTTGTAGCTTCACCCTATGCAAGTGACTGGAGAGTTTTGTTGGTTCTGCTCTCTGTGTATATTGTGTATATTATTATCCCCATTCCCCCCCTCAAGCAGCAAAGTGCCTTTCCATGTGGCTGAAGTTAAGGCTAAGCTTCTCCTCGATGGACCACGAGTACTTTTGAAGACTTAGGAAATGTGTGCCACATATTAGTGGGCAGATCTTGTTCACATTTTCGGAAAGTGTAGGAACAGCAGTGATCGCCGCTGTCCACAAAATCCTCAGGCACATCTCTATTCTTGGAAAGGGGACTTTGAAATAGATCCATACATTGGCAGATTTATCATGTGTCTAATTCAGTACAGCCTTTAGTATGCAGAAAGGAGTCTATCTTTCTTTTCGCCTGTTTATGTTACTAATAAGCACATGTGGACATAGTGTGCTTGGTTGAAACTGGCTGTTATTTGATGTTCAAGGGTCGCTGTACAAATTTCGGTTCATCCTGTTTATCCTGTCAGTTTTGGATCAACACAGAGAGCCCAACATTTATGATCACACCTAGGGCTAGGCGATAAAATGGTAAAAAAAAAAAAAAATTATCACAATATAATTTTCCTCAATATCAAATATAACAAATGTTCAATAAAAGGTTGATATAACTAAAAACCCAACGTTTCGCCAGCAACGCGTCTTGCATGACATTTGGCACACTGACTGCTTGTCCGGACTGGTGTTCTGGTTTAAGTGGTAATCGTGTTAACTTGTAACAAGTACATTCATGTGCCAGTGTTTACGCATCCTTGCAGATGCGTGGTGGCAGATTCGTCAGGTGAAATTGAAAATATTTAAAATTGTGCATGCACATATTTCAAGGCACTTAAAAATACATACTCGGAGAGCAGCCTTTTTTTTCGTAACGGATTCCATTATATATTCATAGGCTGCTACATCGCCTGTGCGACTGCATGCATGTTTGTCATATTTTACAAAAGTGTGGTACTTTTCGTCATTAGCATGTGTATTTTGCTTATTTTGTTCCCTAAACTTGATGAATCTGCTTGATGCAAAAATAAGTGAATGCATGTTGCGTGAACACGCGCCCCCAGTTAACAGGATCGCCACTTAAATAACACTGGTAAAGGCGCTCAAACACAGACACAGCCATAAAAACAAATGGAGGATTTATTGAGCAAATAAAAGAATGTAATAGGGCAGTTAGCAAAATGAAAGACGACACAGTCAATACATGGCAACCGAGGGTGGATTTGCTTGGCCGGATTTTTCAGATTTAAGGTAGACCGGTTTAAATGTACTTCATTCTTGTTCACTAATTTTTAGCCCAGACTACCTTAAATCCAACAAGTTACCTAGCTATGCAACAAATCTAGCTTCTGATGCAGGCCCCGGGAGAGCAGGTAAGTCCAAAACAGCCCCTGCAATCAGGGTGATCCAGCAAAATCCCAAACGAAAATCCACAGTAAAATCTGACCCCTGAGAAAGTCACACAGTAATAACCCATGGAGAATTCAGAAGCCATGAGGAGAGTGCAGGCATTTTGTTAGCCTTCACCAAAATAACCTGTTCAGCTTCCACCTTAGATTTGTGAAATGTGAAATGCTGTTTACAGTGCTTATTTTGTGCTGGATTCTGCCGGAACACGTTCTCGGACCTGTCTGTTTTTTTCTGTCTGAGTTCCAGCAGCTGTTAACGTGGATCTGGCAGCTCTGGTTAAAGAAACAAAAACAATAACATATAAAATATGTATGTATTTTAATTCTTTTATTTTTGACTATATTGCCTAGCCCTAATCACACCAGGGAAATAAACAAACCCTTTGTCACTCTTCCTTACCAGTAACCAAACAAAAACATACAGAATATTGCATAAAACAACACTGGATGCTTGCATGGACCTCCTGTTCTATTCAGTTCATTTGTTTAGATTATTCTGAATATTGTTTAATGAAAATGGTAGCTACGTGATAGTTCTTAATACCACCTGGAGCGGTATCGCCACTGCATGTCTAAAGAAAACCAGTTCAGAAAACATTTGGGGGAAAATAATCCTAAAAGGCTGTGAGCCGTGTTTGAGCAGTTGTGGGTGACCTTCAGGGACGCCCGCTGCCAGGATTATCATGCACATTTGGTAGTTTCATAGTAATCCACGATTGCCGGGACGCAACACAAACCTTTCTGTCAAGACGCCTCTGTCTAAAGCAGGAGGAGTAACGGAAATGAGGCTGGCAAGAGGAGTTACAAGGCTGTAAAAGAGCAGACATAACAGAGATAAATCTGAAGATTCTTCTTCTTCCCAGAATCCAGAGGAATGTTATATTTGCCTTCACTTCGCCTGAGTTGCATGAAAATGCACTTCTGAGGTTCTAATTGCGCCTTTTCAATCACCAGTGATCATGCAAAATTAACTGAGGGGGACCCCCCCCCCCCCACAAACGCAGCTGGTCCTTGAGAAGGTTCTGCATGTCACTGGAACATGGCCTGTTAGGGTATTTAGCCATGTAGGTGATGGATGGAATCAAGCAGTCAGTGGGGAACTGGGGAGTTTTCTCTGTTGTCATGTATCTTAAGGCTATATGCTAAATGCTACATGCTGTCTGCTGACTTGAAACACAATGCTATATGCTAAATGCTACATGCTGTCTGCTGACTTGTAACACAATGCTATATGCTAAATGCTACATGCTAAATGCTACATGCTGTCTGCTGACTTGTAACACAATGCTATATGCTAAATGCTACATACTAAATGCTACATGCTGTCTGCTGACTTGTAACACAATGCTATATGCTAAATGCTACATGCTAAATGCTACATGCTGTCTGCTGACTTGTAACACAATGCTATATGCTAAATGCTACATACTAAATGCTACATGCTGTCTGCTGACTTGTAACACAATGCTCTATGCTAGAAAATGCAGCTCCGTGGTCTTTATGTTCATCGTTGTTACTTCCATACTGCGTTTCTACCCTGGGGCGGTGCAGTGGTTCACACCGTCACCTCATACCTCTGGAATCAGGGTTCGAGTCTTCGCCTGGATTCCATGTGCGTGAAGTTCGCATGTTGTCCCCGTGTCTTCGTGGGGCTTCGTCCGGTTACCCAACCCAATCCAATAACATGTTGAGGTGAACTGGAGTTACCACACTGTGCGAGTGAATGGTGGGTGAGTGTGCCCTGTGATGGGCTGGCATCCCATCCCAGGTTGTTCCCCGCCTAGTGCCTGTAACCTCTGGGATATGCTCTGGACCCCCCCACGACCCAGAATAGGACAAGAAAATGGGTGGGTGGATGTTTTTCCACTATTTGTGGGTTCTGTTTGAAACACAAGCTGCTGCTTTGGACTGACTGTGTGTGACATGGGTTCACGAGCCACTGATATGTTCCCAAAAGATAAACATCTCTTCCATAGGACCGTACACAGAGTGCTGTGAAATTCCCCCCCGCCCGCTGCTGAATCCGTCTTACACTGATTCCAGATCATTTCTTTGGCACGTTTCTGTCAACAGTCTGTGTCATTTCTGTGTTTTTTTTTCCAATGACCTTAAAGAATTAGCAGCAGACAGTCTTGCCTACCTACCTCTGAGGGAAAAAAGAATAAATCAGAACAGATTTACTCGAAATTCAGAGAAAACATTCACCTGCTGTTTTAGACAGCTGCGTTCCAGAATTTGTTTTATGAGATTATACGAGCGAGTTTGAGCTTCCTGGATGATTTGATTAGTTACTCCTAGAAGGAATATTTCTCTGGCAGGAGCAGCTGCCGGTATCCCAAGGTCACCTCACAAATCAGGCGAGTCCCCGATGATCTCAAAGTATTTCAAATATTAAACACAGTTTCTGCCAGTGGAACAAAACAGGGACTTCCAGAATGTTCCTGTGTATAGGAGACTATGTTTCTACAAGTGCTCACAACTTTTATTGCACAAGATAAGTATTAGTAAAATTAATGATGATTTGGCCCAGGGCATCCACTTAATTTTATCATTATTTTTGATGACTGCCATTGTTATACTTGCATAGAAATTGCTTTTTATTAGAGGTGGGTGGTACACTGCTATCACACTCATTACTGGTGTGGTTGTCCCCCACTGCATGGATTTGAACAATATA
>JAODUD010000082.1:9886242-9917727 GCA_026784285.1 Stomatorhinus walkeri | reverse complement strand
GGATACCTGAAATTCCCCTCTACCAATGTATGTAGCAGGATACCTGAAATTCCCCACACCACACATTAAACACCTTGCAACACATTCAAAAAGCAGCAGCTCATATTGTCACCAACAGGAAGTCTGACCACATAACCCCTAATTCTCTTAATTCTCTGCGCTGGCTTCCTGTTAGGTTCAGAACCGACGTCGAAGGTTCTCCAATGAACATGTAAGGCTCTCAGATCACAGAACACTGTGACACTGATGTCTGTAAAGCCTTCTGCTACAGGGCCCCTATACTGTGGAATGGCTTGCAAGCTCATGTTCTGGATGCCAAAATGGGTCTCAGTCTTTAAATACCAACTCGGGGGTTGGGCAGCCAGTAGACCTGTGATCCCTTAGTTTTCTCTACTCTGTAATCATCTGGCTTCTCTTTCTTTCATTTCTTTGATCTTCTTTTCCTGTTTTTGTTATTTTTTTATCATTCTGTATAAATGATGTAGGAATGTATCACAACCCACACATGTAAAGCGACTTGGGGCGACTCTGTCGTGAAAGACGCTATATAAAAGGAATCGAATTGAATAGAATGTTATAAAATGGGATTCTGAACCAGCAACTCCAAAAAGACACGGATACTAGACGTCGATAGCAACAGAAGTGCTAGGTATATGCAATGCAAATCCACCCTATGGTCAATGCAGCGCGGGGACAGCTGGCTGACCAGATTGCTGATGAGAAACAAACACCCGGCTCACTATTCATCATCACAGGAGACATCAACCATACCAACATCAGTGCTCAACTCCATACATATAAACAATTTATAGAAACTCTACATGGGAAGGCATAATCTTGGACCCCTGCCACATCTCCATCAAGGATGTGTACCAAGCTGTCATTAGGGTCTTATTGGGAAGTTCTAACCATCCCCTGGTCCTGCTCATCCCTTCTCACAGTCAGCAACTTGAAACAAAATCTACAGCTCTGGAAAATTTTAAGAGACCACTCTATATTTTTTTTCAAATCTGCATTTGTAATTCCTGGTTCAATCCTGGTTCTCCTGGCAGGAGGCTGCACTTTGTAACAGGCTGCTTCCAGGCTAAGAAAGATTGCAGTACACAAGAACAATATGAAGCAGGAGACACTGGGGATGACGGGAAACTAGCCAGGTGGAGGGCAGAAGTGACTTTGTAACGCCGGAGATGACCTCCAACTTATTCATCGGTGCCTCATGAAATAAAAGTATGACCTCAAGTGACCTTCAAAAAGAATGGGAAATATTAAGTGGTGTGAAGTGCACTGCTAGGACAGTTCCTATCAGGCTCCTAGAAGCAGGACTGCAGACCCATAAAGCAAGGAAGAAGCCCTTCATTAATGAGAAGCAGGGAAGAGCCAGACTGCAGTTTGCAAAAGTATATATATTTTACACAGAAGTATACCCATACACTGAGAAAGGAGTGAAACTGAAAATTTTGCTGTGGTCTCAATTTTCTCCAGACCTGTATAATAATACGTTCCACTGTGAGATCTTACAAGCTCCCTAAAAATATCTGTATAAATTTACAACTTTGTGCTGTTAAAGGCAAAAGCCGCATGGCTAATGTTACTGATATCTGACTCGGTAATATTTGGGATTTTCAGCTCACACAGAGTATCCGGGAGCGTTTGTATAGATACCCACCTTGCATTCGCTGGGCAAGCGTCTGGGCCTTGAGAAATCCTTCAGCAAAACCCATCTTGAAGGCATCATGCTGTGCTTCTGGGATATTCTTGGTCTTCAGAAGTTTGTCCAGAGCTTCCAACTCTGATCCTTTGTCTCTAGTGAGGATGCCCTGGGAGATAAAAGTCGCTGGGATTTTGTAGCGAGAAAAAAGGTCACAGAACTCCACAGGGGGTGGCCTGACAGAAATGGCAAAACCTGACACTCAAGGCCTAGCTACATCGCTGGCGTCTCTCACTTGTCGTGATAAAACTATAGAATCACAACACTAGAGAGTCTGAAAAAATCTCATAAATTTCTTCAGAAAACTCTAGAAAAATATATAATATACGTATATTCAAAACATCCTTTTCATACAGAAAATGCCAATGAAGATCTAACTATAATTAACATTTTATCCAGATTTTGGTTTAGACCTGACCTCAACCACCTACTGAGGTGAGTTAAGTTGTCATGGGGAGCAGTCAGAATGCAACAACACTGGCATGATGAACTGGACCTCTCGTGCTATCACTCTGCGTCAGTGAAGGTGTCGTACGATGACTGGACAGCCACAACCAACCTTCATGAAGGACGGCGTGAAACCATCATTTTCTATGAGGCGCTCCTGACCGGACTGCAACCGTCGTGTTTTGGATTTCAGTGTCTTAAACCCTCGACTTTGGGTCCAGACTATCAAAACAGAAAAACTGTTGAACTGGTTTTTAATGAGTGTTTTCAATCCCACTGGTTATTCACCATACGCTATTATTTACAAAACGACCTCCATAGTGACACAGAGGCAGAGTCCAGGCTCTCTGCTTTACCTGGACAGTGCTGAAGGCCGGCACAGACCAGCTGAAGGGGCGTGGCGCTCTGTTTACAAAACGCGAGAGAGCTGCAAAGGCCCATCGTGCTTCCGGGGAACCCTGAAGATTGCAAAAACGGAAAGGCCTAAGCGGTCGTATGCATTTGCACGGCATTATAAAGACCTTAGCTTGTACTCAGGACTGTGGATTAGGGATAAATGGAAGAAAAAGGGAAAGATCGGGGTTTGACTCACCATACTTGTTCTGAAAGAACGAAGCTGAGGAGATATAGGACGTCCTCCAGCCGGAGAGCCCGGCCTCCCCCAGCTGCGTGAAATGGTCTGGCTTCAGGTCCCCCAAGCCCAGGTCCCTCAGACTGACATCCGACTACAGAAACACATGTAACAGGACGCCACCATGTGGGCAAACACTGACTAGCAGCCACGTAATGCAGGCGAAGTGGATAAAAGGTCACTAAAAAAGGAGAGTCCTAAGGGCCAGCTTCCTCATTTGTGGCCCCTCCCCAAAACTCACCTTTATCCCCCTTCGAAGTTTCAGAATCCAAATAAATAGGTAGTAGGTAGAGTCAGAAGATTGTAGGTGAAGAGCTAGCAGGCGGAGGATACTGCATTGGCGTCTTATAAATAAGGAACACTTTTTATATAATATTTTGGGCAGTGACTGCTTGTGGTGAGCAGGGGGCATAGTTTGAGTGATGGTAAACACCGCCAATGTCCTCAATTAAGGTAAATTATTATGGTACAGACGTAAAGGAGCACTGATGAACTCGGAAATAAACATTTAGGAGGCGGCCGTGATGGTGGAGACGCTTTACCTCCCGGGGGGGCTGGGCGCTCTCCACACCGACGTCCTTCGGCAGACGCTCCGATGGCGCGCCGCATAGCGGACTTTTCAGGGAATGGAGGGCGTTGATCAGGTGACTCAGGGGGGCAGTTACCTGTAAAAGGCAGTGAAGTAATAACCTGACAGATCTGCGAGGCACTTATGGGCTGTAGCAAGAAAGCCTTTCGAATTATTACATTCTGCGCAGACGAAAAGCTTTACAAATATACATAATTCACGGGTTGGGCATATAGTTTTATATTATCTGGCAAAGAATGGGTGTGCAAGCTTTACATAATTTCAGACGCGCATCATATAAACTAAAAATAATCCGCAAACGAGCGGTCGTTATTGTGAAATGCAATAAGATCATTAGCTATGAAAACTGCAGTTTGCCGCATCAGCCGCACCGGTATCTGGTGGATTATTGCATTTGACCGATGGCGCGGTGACATTAAGGATTTTGCAAATATCACGAATCCAGAGGCCGAAGCAATTTATCCGGACTGTAGTGTTTATACCCGATATTAGGACACTACCAGCTCCCCTTTTCCAGTCTTACCTGTGGCTGGACCGTAGCAGGCAGAGAAAACATCTCCTTTGCCGGGTAGAAATCGGCGATCGGCGACAACAGGGTACAGATATATACCCGTGTTGACATTCGCTGCTTTGCAGTCCTCGCCGTCCGGACTGCGGCTCCCAGCACGAAACTGCAAATGGCTTCTGTGGGTCATCGGGTTTAACATGATCACTACCGGGTCGGTGCATGTGCGAGCTGCCGATGAGTAACTGAAGATAGCAGTGTGGAGCTGTGTTTTACTGCAAATTTAATCATCATTTGGGGATCTGGCAGTACATTTCCGCGGGATGAAATATAATATTCAACATTATTATTGTCATCAAACCGATGTGAACATTTTAATTGTCGTTTCTTTAACAACAATAGAGGACATGAATAGTAATGTTGGAAAATTTAATGCGATGCCAGAAGAAATTGAATCGCATTCGAATCGGTTCGGGTTTTACGAGCAAAGCAAAGATTTAGTTTGATCCCGGAAGTTTCAAAGTACCGTCAAACTCGGAACACTGTTCCTATTCATTTTACATGCTGTGTTCTGAAGTCTCTATCACAATGAAAGTCTGTTTGAGAGCTTCATTGAATTAGTTTTCGAAACGTTTCAAATGTTTTCCTCGTTTTGGTATAGAAAAGAAAAACTATGCAATGAACGGGATCAGAATCAGGGATCAGAACACATTACTGCAAACAATTTAGCCTATTAGACCATTCATTTTAGAAACACAAGTCCCTTTAGACAAACAGTACGTTAAATATTCGCATGATCAGTATAACAAATTAAAGTATATATGGACAACAACACATTTTATCCGCAATTATGATTTATTAAACGCATACAGAAAATTATACATACTTCTTTTAACTTTTCTTTTACGTATTGGTTTTAATAAGTAATATTTGGCCATTAGATGTCACTGCGATACACGTTTCGACCTTTAGAAACGTCCATCCATCCAATTCCTGAGACCGCTTAATCCTATTCGGGTTGAGGGATTTAGAAACTATGATTATGAAACTATGATACTATTAAAATATGTAATTTTATATTTAAAAATGACACAGAAAATAATAAAAACAGAAACAGCTTTAGAACATGGTCATTTTAATTTAGAGTGAAATATAGTATACGTTACAAAAGGACAATTCCTACAATTGCCAAGTTGCAAGACATACATATTTTGCCCTGACTGTAAAAGTTGCAATGACATAATACATTTTAATTATAATATTACTGATTTTTCTGTTCTGTTTGGTTATTAAACCAATTCACACAACAGAGATCTACGGTACACCAAAACTCTATTTCCATCTCATCACGATCTCATCAAGAACTCCCAATACCACAATCTTCATGAACATTGCATGATTATGATGCACATGTGAGGGAACATAGCGGTACGACGAGTAGCACATTCACCTGATATCTGGGATAAAACTTGGTGATAAATCTTGAAACCTATATGACCAAGTCATTATAACAGATTGTCCATAAACACTAACTGACAAAATTTCTATTTGAGTAAGTGGTTCAACACGACGCACTGTTTTAATCTCATTATAACCAAGCATTTCAGGGGTAAGCTAACTGAATACTCCATATGGAAATCCACAGGATGATTACTGCACACGCATTGCATTCGGGGATTGTTTACTGCTGCAAAACCACATACAGAAATATCCTTAGCAGTAGTTTTCTTTCAGTCTTTTAAAGTTAGACACAGTTATCTGAGACACCTTAACTCCACAATGAGACGCAATTTAAGGTCAAATTCCATCTTCAGCAACAAACTACATTTGTTGGGAGAGGGGGGATTTTTTTTTTTAAAGTTTGTGAACCTTTTTAATTATCTGAATTTCTTCATGAATGTCACCTGATCTTTACATCAAAGTCCATAATAATAAAGACAATCTTTTTTTTTTACCACTCACATTTTACACTGCCATATCTCTATGGAACAGACCGTATACAAGACCAAATTACAAACCACACACACAGAAAAAGATAATTCCAAAATGAAAAAATCACAAACATTTGCACAGTCTTATCATAGGAGCAGAATTACAAGAGCCCTCTGATTGTCAAGTGAGTTTTCTGAGAGAAATAGGCATTAGTCAAAAGGATATAGCAGTTGTCAGAGGTGGAAAGTTTAGGTCCAGAAAGTGAAAATCCAGACCACATTTTTGTTTCAACCAATCAGTTGAACATTCTGATACACAGACTCCTTATATTCAACTGATTGGCAGGGATATGGGTAGGAGCAAATACATGGACTATCTGTGGGTCCTCGAGAACCGGATTAGGTAATATCCCGGATACAGAAAATGAATTATTCTCATATAAAGCATTGAGATAGTCAGACCATATATGGTAATGGCAGCGTAAAACTGTTTATTTGTTACCATTATTTAATGATGGATTCATAGTTTTCTGGGTTCCATGTTGCAAGTATTTGGTTTATTGAGTCTGGTACAAAAAAAGGGTCAGAATTTTGAAAATATAATCTGTATATATCTCTCTAACAAGTCCATTAATAGGCCCTGCTTCTCTGTTCCAACAAACTAATAAACTGAAAGTAATGTCTTTAAAACAGTGCACATCTTAGCAAGGGTAAATAATTGACATCATACCTTCTCTGGAAATGATGGATCATTTTGTTGGGATAATAATCTTCCCTAAAGTACAGAAATAAAACAAAACATTTGTGGCCTGATAAATCTTGCTATTGGGAATGTAGTGACAGTAAACTAGTAGATACTGAAACTGGGGCAACTGCAGTGACATGAACTCTAACTGGATGTCGGTACTCAGACAGCGATTGGATCCAGCTGCAGTGACATGGATTCTAACTGGATGCCAGTACTCACACAGTGATTGGATCCAGCTGCAGTGACATGGACTCTTAACAGGATGCCAGTACTCAGACAGTGATTGGATCCAGCTGCAGTGACACGGACTCTAACAGGATGCCAGTACTCACACAGTGATTGGATCCAGCTGCAGTGACACGGACTCTTAACAGGATGCCAGTACTCAGACAGTGATTGTGTCCAGCTGCAGTGACAAGGACTTTAATTGGATGCCAGACAATGACTGGGTATAGCTGTAATGTCACTGAGTGCATTTAAAAAAAATACCACAATCATTATGAGCTCAAGTGAACTGTAATAGAATCAAGGGATCCCAGCCCATTTGGGAATAGACTTGGATGCGGTCCAGGTCCAGGACCAAGACTGCCCGGCTTCTCTGGGTCCCGCCACTCACCCGCGGTCCTGTCAGAGCCTCCAAGGCGTGGAGCCTCTGCGCTGCAGACCTCACGTCCTCCTGTAGCCGAACCAGTGCTGCGCCCGCCTCCCCGTCCAAACAGCACTTGGTCCTGCCCCCCTTTCCGCAGCGCTCACAATCACCCGCTTGGTCCCAGTGACTCAGCAGGCCCAAGCTAAACAGGGTGATGGTGCGGCATATGCTATAAGGCTAGAATGAAGACAGGATGAAGACTATTGTACAGGGGGAGGGGGATCTTTATGACATTAATACATATATTAAGTAAATGATGTCCTGAATTCATATTATTTGTATGCAGTTTCATAAAAAAATATAACAAACGATAAGTCATATATTATATATATGATATAATTTTTAATGAAACTGCATGTAAATAACATGACAAACATACATTTTAAGTTCTGGACATCATTTGTTTAATATATGTATGAATGTTATATATGTACTGTTATATGTAATATTATATATGTACTGTTATATATGTTATATATGTAATGTTATGTATGTATCCCATTGTTAGCTGGGTACAGATTTTCTCCTTTAAGTTGGACCCCTTTGACTCCCTGAATTTCCTCTTTTCCCACCTCGTCTTCCTGAATGTTCCTCTCCGTTGAGGACACCAGAGGTTTGGTGTCCAAGGTCCACCGAAGGGGTTGGTTAGGGAGCCCTTTGGAACTCTGGGGATGGAGAAAGTCAAATCGCTAATGTGTATACATACAGATGCATTGTGGGAGCCTGACCTACAGCCTTCTGTCTGTGGCTGAGGGATCTCTGTACACTAGCAGTGTAAGGTGAGCCTAGTCCAGCCGGAATCATATGTTGCTTCAAATCACCAAGCTGTGGAAGATAAGACTTACCCGCCAATCACTGCCAGACTGGTCCTAATTCTGAAGGATGTGGGTTTTTACGACCGGTCCCATCTTAAAATGACTTTGATAAATTATTCAATTAGTAAATCACCCCATTGATGTGCCAGTTTAAAATTATTTAGCGTCCCATGGTCAGATGCTTTTATTGACAAAATAAAATCCAACAAAAACACAACAAGAGAGAGCTGATGTTTACAGGATTTATCATTTCTGCTGCCTCAGCACTTCAGTGTAAATGAGAAGTCAAATTTTCATTTCATATTGCATTTTTTCAGAGGCCATGTGTCACACTGCTTCCTTCTGCTCCACAGAAAATCCAGTGTTGATGAACAAACATATTTCATAATTTTTTGAGCAGATTGCCCTTTCATTTGACATTGGATTTAATCCTCCGGAACGATTCGCTACGGTCACATTGCAGCACGGGTGCTGGATAAGCAGAGTGGAAGATGAGTGTAAGAAAAGCAGCGAGCTGGAATGTAAGCAAACGTCAGCTGGTACAAGCACAGTGAGGAGAGAAAGACAACAAAGTGAAAGGTCAGACGTGAGAGCCTTGGGGCGTCTACTAGAGGAAAGGGAACAGAAATCAGTCGATTGGTGAACGGGAATGAGGAACTGATCAACGGCATGAGTGCAGCCTGCTGGCTCAGGAAACAGCAGAGCTTTGCTATTCAAGTCTGATCTCAAGTCTGCATGAGAACGGACTCAGTTTTATGATACCCTCAGGAGAATTCCTGCTTGATCTTGACTCCGCCTGAGTCCATCGCGTTTGTCTGCAGTCTGCCTGCAGTTTAACCCCCCTGATTTTTAATTTTTTTTTATATGAGCTTCATTGTTCTTCAACGTCGTGCACGCATCCGGACAGCTGTCTCACGTCCTCGTCACATCTGCCAAGTCAGCAGCTACCCGATTCACATACATATACCATAAGGAGTTTCTGTACAAAACACCCAGTGAAAAGAAACACCATGCAATACAAATACTGCAAAATATTGATTACCGGACACAACTTCGATCGACATCTCGAAAGCTCTAGGCAGATAATCCTAGTGATCTCTATTTGTAGTGAGGCGATGACTGGTTAGGTGTCCAGCCAAAGGTTGTTTTACATGGTAATCTATACCGAGTATCCAGTTACCCAGCCAAGGATTTATAATGATAATTATTGTTGTACTTTATAAATATCTGTGTCAGATATGGTGCTTTCTGTTCATTTTGGCTTCTAGAGAAATATAGGTGAAAGTGAAGTTTAGGACCAGATCACAGGCTCAGTCAGTGGTCACCACCCCTGGAGTAGTTATGTTTAGAGATCTTACTCAAGGTCCTAATGGTGCTGAGATTCATGTGCCATTAGTGGGAAACAAACCGGCAACAGTGTTGGGGAAGTTACTCACAAATGTAATCCATTACAGACAGAGTTGGAAAGTTCACGTCCAGAAAGTAAAAATACGGACCAAACTTTTGTTTCAACCAACCAATTGAGTATAAAGAGTCCGTCACAGAGTACTCAACTGGTTGGTTGAAACAAAACCTTGATCTGGATTTGTACTCTCTCGACCTAAACTTGTGATATTCTGAGCAATACTTGATAAATCTGTTTGTGTGTGTCATCGTGTCCAAAACGAACCCAAAAAAAGCCACAAAATCAGTACAATAATAATGAATTCCATTCTGTAGTGCAATAGCGCTTTCCTTCCTAAGTTTTCTTCAACACGAGAAGATGCTTGGTGATGACAAAAGCGTGCTCAGGCCAGGATCGTTAAGTGCAATGTGAGCTCCGACCAGCAGGGGGGTTGGGGGGGGTTAGGAAATCGGGCGGTAACTGTGCTCGGGCAACCGGGCCAAGTGTGAGAACGCTCCTCTATTTACAAATGAGTTACGTTCCGAACGGCCGTTCGTAACTTGAAATGTTCGTAATTCGTTATTCAACATCATTTTAAGGGTACACGCAAGTACGAAGAACTAGGATGCTGGGAGTCCGCACGCTACGCTGCTGCGCGGCGGGAGTAGCGGCCAGAAGTCATAATAGGTGGAATTAGCGCGCGGAAAAAAATTTGATGTTGCGGACAGGAAACGGGAGCCCAATGAACACAATTTGTACTTACGGTCCTCTTCGTTTGTATGTCTGAAAGTTGGTAAGTTGAGGAGTCTCTGAATGATTAGACAGATAGGCAAATATAAAAATTGTGCAATTGTGTGCAAGGAGTGAGTTGAGGTGTCAAACACGTGCCGGAGCATAGGTCTCTTACCAGTCTCACCAGACCGCTCCACGGAGTCACATGACACCTCGTCATCCGAATCGTCCGCCAGGTGCTCCCCTTTGTGGTAATAGCTGATAAAGAGGAGAGCCCATTGAGTGTTTATTCTTTCTTTCCCTCCCATCATAGCCAGCAGAGGCCTTCTTTGTCTGATGAGTTAGAGAGAACTTAAGGTCCAAAGCTGTCAATAAATCAATGAACTATAGCAGCAAAAATGTGGATTCAGAATCAGAATCAACAAGTTCAGTCTGCACTGATAGAATCACGTCAGATAAAAAGACTGCGAAATGTCACAGAAGGAATACACGTATCTCCTGACACTGATGAGTACATAGAAACACAACATTTTCTACTGTATCTGAAAACAATATTTACTCATTGAGCAACTTCCTGACATCACAGGGAAGTTACAGTAGTATTATTACAAAACTGTACCACACTCTGCTTATAACAAATGAGGCAGTGTCTAGGGCCTATAGTTGATGGAGACCATTGTTTTACCAAGGCGACGGCTGCTGATGTCACGCAGCTCCTTCGCCGACTGCTGAGCGATCTGGACTAATTCTCCCTCAGAGGCCCCGCTGTTGGTCACAGAGGAGACGCCGCAGTCGCGGCATCACTGAGGAAAAGGCTCCGAGGTTCAGCACTTTCGTCACGTAAATGGCTTCCTGACAAAAAAAAAAAAAAAGAAGATGGACGACAAGCAAGCTGAACTTGACGATGAAAGAAACAGGACTCTAGCAAAAGTGTGGCAGACAGCTGAATCAGTGCCCTGTCCGATTGATAATGAGGAATAACCCAGATCTGCCAGTGGATGTAAACAACCAAAAACAGTTTCCCTCCCATTCATGACAACCGTCCCTCTTTTCGGCAATTACAACAGAAGGGGACAGTGGAGCAGTAGTCCCTTTCTCCAGTTAATTCTTCCCACTCTTCCTCCACTTTTTCTGTCCTTCATTGGCGCCCTCCTCCTCTCCTCCTGACTTTTATTTCTCTCCGCTCTCCACATGCGAGTACATGCACATGCTGCATTAAAAAAAGAACTTTATTTAATTTACAATTTTATTTAACCTTTATTTAACCAGGAAGGTCCCGTTGAGTTACAATAACTCTTCTTCCAGGGAGTCCTGGCCAAGAGTATTATGTATATTAATCTAATTTCGAAAGCAACTGAACATCCTAAATCAATATTATAAAATATAATTTATACATCATATTTTAACAACATCTAATGGCATAAGGCCAACCAAACAGTGACTGCATGAATTAAAAGGTGAACACTGCACCTTTAAATCTAATTATGTAGCCAGCTTCTTTAGATTCATGGACGAAATGTACATCGGCTGAAGTTACATTAACCTCATTACCATCAGTAGGTAAACTCTGAATTACTTTTACTGCAGCTTCAAACCTCTTGGACTGATTTTCCATCCTCCATCCTGGATAATATCGACAGAAACTCCTTCTAGCCTCTTCTAGAATACATATCAGAATAACAACGTGTTTTGGGCAATTAAATGTACATTACTGATACTGTTCAAAACGAAATGCATTTTAAAATGACACAAAAATTTTCTATGACGTTGAAACATGCCATAAAATAGTAGAGTGTTGTCGTACATTAAACTGAACCATAGACATATGGATGGATCCTAAAAATAGTAAACAATACTGAACGAGAAACTCCTGTCATACTGAAAGTGCAAAGTAAAAACACAAGCATATGAAAAAAGTCCTACAAACATTCACATCTCAAAATTTATAATGTGCTGTAATAAAACGAACCATTTAAGACATTGCAATCCAAGATTCGGGCTTTTATAGGTGTCTGCGGGAATTGTAGTTTTCGTAGCGCCAAACACTTCATGTCATGACTTCCTACAAACACAATAGTGCAGCGCCGAGCGCAAAGGAGTAAGGGTGTTGTAGTAAATATTGCTGTTTCGGGTTAGGGGTTCTGTTAAGGCACAAAAACTACTTGATATTACATTTTAGCACCGCAAGAAGGTTTTCATATGTAAAAATGTTTAATTATAATACATTTCTCTCATATGACATTTACTTAAGGGAATTGTTGTATGGAAATACTCCGTATTTACTTCGCAAAACTGTTTGTCCCAGCATGCCATTCGCTTCCTCTATACTCGTTGTGTTTCTCTTCGCGGAAGACGCTCACTCGCTTCTGACATGTCCTTGTGGTTCTCGCGCTCTGCCTGGCCAATCGTAGGCGAGTGCGCTTAAGCGAGCTGAGAAACCGTCGACGCCTAGCGGAGAGCCGCGAGTGCAGCGAAAGCGAGGCCGGGGTTCCTGCAATACCAGGCGAGGAATCTCCGCTTTCGGGACAGAGCCTGTGCTCTCAGTCTAAGGGAAGGGGGAGGAAAAGGAGAAATGCGGAGAGATGTAAGATGGCAGAGCTGCAAATGCTGTTAGAGGAAGAAATCCCAGCCGGTAAAAGAGCATTGCTAGAGAGCTACCAGAACCTAACCAGGGTAGCCGATTACTGTGAAAATAATTATGTCCAGGTAAGAAAGCAACGGCGTAAATATCAGAGCCTTTGTTGCTGATTTTTTTTTTTTTGGTCATGGATCTGTAGAAAACAGCAGGCAGGAAATATGGAGCGTTGCTTAAATAACGCGGCTGAAAGCATTATCAGCAGAGACTACGTGGTTTCTGGTGATAGAGATGCTTATATGCGCTGAAAAATAACAATTACTGACCCCGGGATGTTCTGATTTCATGGACATTGCCGTTTTTATGTTTTCATTCATTCACAGAGACCGTTTATTATGAGTATAGTTAGATATGGAGGATTTACTTATTCTTCTCTATTATTATTATTATTATTTTTATTATTATTATTATTATTATTATTATTATTATTATTATTATTATTATTATTATTATCCCTTGCTATCTGTGGAAGCTGTGTTATACAAAATATAGCAGATTGTATCCACTAGGTAATCGCGTATCAGGGGAGAAAGTGTTGACATGCAAAATAATCAACCGTATTAAATTGAATTGATTGAGCGCTGTCGTTTAAATTATTAATGCCAGTCAGCTAAATGAACACTGCTTTCTGTTGGATGCCAAGGTAGATTGTATGTAGTATGTTTTAAGCATAAGAGACAAGTTGGATGTAATTATATCGGTTTTTAAATCTTCTTATTTAGATACCATTCAGACATTTTTGGTGCCTGAAGCTTATATTATTATTATTATTAATATTATTATTGTTGTTGTTGTCACTTGGTGTATGAGAAAGATCTGCTGTTAGACAAATATTTAATACCGGTCCATTATCATAAATAACATTTACTGCTGCTCGATGTTTACATCGTCATTTATTTTTCTTTAAATATTCGGGGTTGTTTGAGTTAATTCAGTTAATTGATAAACTGTCTGTTTTTATTGTATCATTGAGAACTTTATGTAGTGTAAAATCGTATTACTGGTTATTTTGGTACTGTTTTGTAAATCAATGTTACAAATTCTGTTACTGGGTTTCAGCTTCTCCTTAATAGGGATGGAATAGCAAATGTGCAGTTTCCCTCTGATTTCAGCTGCAAGCACGCTTTATCTTCAGACATCGGCTGCTTCGTGTCTGCATCCCTTCACCCAGCCCTGTTGTCAGTGGTATCATAACAGATATTTTAAAAGATGATAGATTTCGTAGCGGTGTTGATGAGCGTGGGCTTGTCCTAGAGTTTGTGTGAAATTGCAGCACTCAGAAGGATTAATGATCGCTCAGGCTGAGGAAACCCAGCACGTGTTGTTCTGTCGCGGCCCTCCAAGCCATTCCTGCAAAGCCAGTGTTTTGATGTGCTCTCTTTCCAGAAAAGTGTCAAATGTCTTTCGGTACACCTCTTCCAAATGAATGAATTTTTTGAATGTATAATGACTACATTTTTGTCTTCATTCATGTATCCAATTTCCAGAGGTTTTGTCTAAGCCATTTTGAAAATTTTGGCTCCTTAGATTTGGCCTGCTTTGTTCAAAACGTACATTTTTTGGTCATGAATTTGGTCTTTGGAGTCATTTCTGCTGTAGCCTGGGACATCTTGCAGTGAGACGTGATTTTGCAGACATCGTCATTGATTTCTTCTGTCTCATTGAGTTCCTGTCTTGTCTTGGTGACTAAGGCCTGTTTGCTGGTGTGGCCGACCTCTGTCTTGATGAAATTCTTTCTGCTTGCTTTTGTTCTGATCATAATCCCAATTTTAGTGTAAAGGTTCAAAATATCTTCACCGTGTAAGCAGCAAATGGAGGTCTTTATTATATTATCAGAGTAAGTAGTGACTGGGCACTTATTTTCAAATGACAGATCTGAAATGTCCACAAAAAATGGACCCATTAAAATAATTAAATTAATATCACTGGTACATTGCATACTCCACAGTTACACTTTTAAGCTTAGTCAAAGTCTCTACTATTTCTTGCACACTTCCGCCTTTAAGATAAGAAACCTTGTTCCATGGAATGTCGTAGTCTGTTCCTTCCTGTGATCCTCTGTCTGGTTTCTATATACCTGTCCCTAAGAAAAGGCATATCAGAGTAGATCATCGACATCCTTAAATTCTGCAGTCCATCTTAACTTGCAAATGCCTGTATGCGCGTGGTATGCGCCTACAGTCTTTCTGCGGAACTTCATTAGAGTGTCATTACCAGCCTTATTTCGGAGACAGGTCGGATGAGTTCAGCGTTCTCAAGAAAGGAAGACTGCACAAGTGTAGAAAGGGCAGGAAGTGTGAAGGCGCTATCGAAGCACTCCTGGCGAAGTAGATAGGAAAGAGGTTTTCACATTGTGCCCACTTAAGGCTGATTTATGCTTCTGCGTAGAACGTAGGCCATAGGCAGCTGCGTAGCTGCATTCGCTATGCCGTAGCTTGATGACTGTAGTAGATACATTTCTGCGGATATGAGGCTACTTATGGCATAGATGCTACACAAGTATAAATCAACCGTAAATCTCACCAAACTGGGAGGATGGTCCTCATGACATATCAACCCCCCCCAACCCTGTTTAGAGGTTTATCGTGTGGGTAGATCCTATCTACATTCAACGTATTACAGTCAAATGCCAGTTCGACACCTATCAGCATCAAGCAGATGGTAACAGACCTGAGGTCCAAGCTGTAGGTCCAGGTATCTGATTTCCACATGTGCTCCTTTCGGCTTCTGCTATTCTCATCTTCACACCGTGGATCTGATATATTTTGACAGCCCGAGCTCTGAATGACGTTGGAGTGATGTGGTTGACGTGCTTCAGTGATGTATGAAAGGCAGGTAAAATACCTTTTGGACTTGCAAACAGTGGTGCTAAGCTGAATTCTGAAATCATGACACCAGAAGGTTTGTTCCAAGAGCATTGCTCTTCTCAGCTTTCCTTGGAAAGGAAAGGATACTGGAGAGGGGACTCAACACAATAATCAAACCTAGGACTCAGGAGAAACAATGTGGATTCTGTCTTGCCAGTGGAGCAGTAGACTAGCTTTTCCCTCTCATGCAGATGTACAGTTTTGTGGGAATATACTAGCATAGTTTACGTTTGCCTTCTGGACTTGGTAGAAGGTGTGCCAAGGTGCATGTTGCGGGAAATACCAAGGGAGTAAGGGATTCCCGGACTGCTGCCGCTTGCCCTTCAGTTCCCGTGTGAACGCTGAAAGAGTCGTGTCTGTGAACTTGGCGCGGAGTTGAAATTGTTTAGAGTGAGTGTTATCCGGCAGTAAGGCAACTTCGTGTGCTGTCTTGGCCAGAAGGGTGTCCAGTACGAGGGGGGGGTAAGAAGTGAAATCTCTGCTTTGACTGCAATCCAGCTCTGACCTACAGTAGAAGTCAAAAGTTTACAACTAGGCGAAGGTCTTTCAGCCTCAGTGTTTCAAAGTGTCAAAATAATAGCTAAGACACAGATATGTTTCAGCTTTTATTTACAATATCATATTGTCAGTGGGTCAAAAGTTTATGTACGCCAAGATGAATGTCTATATTAAGTGTCTGCAATAGTCCGAAATTGACATAATGCCTTTAGATGCCTCTGCTTGGCAAATTGGCTGCAAATTTTAGTGCCAACAGCTAGAGCCAGTGTGCCGATGCCCTCGATACCACAGAAACATCAACTCTACCAACACCTCAGCAAAAAAATATGTATTTAGAGATTAGTGAAGCAACCTGGAAGAGAATCCACACAGGCAAATATGAGGTAATTGTTATCACTTAAAATAGAGCAAATTTCTCCTTTCGGATGAGAGAGTGGAGTCTGCCATTAGTGAAGGAGGTAGGACGCCTTGGGATCTTGTTTACATGACAGGAAAAGGGAATGTGAGATCGACAGGCATATCAGTTTGGTGGCCACAGGCTTGTGGTGGAGAATTGGGAGCTAACTCGACACATATGGATTATTGGTCTGTCTTCATTTCATTCTATGTTCATAGTCGTGAACTGTGGGTAATGACTAAAGAACAGGGATATGAGTACGAGCAGATATTCTCTGCAAGGGGTGCTGGGCTCACTGTCTGTGATAGGGTGAGCAGCCTCCAGATTGAGCATGCAACTGGGCTATCTTTGACGGGAGCTGTTCTGACCACATTCTACTAGGTGGAGACTCTGGGACACTGGACATGCTGCATGCACTATATCTCTATACACTCTATATAACTAAAAGTATGTTGATGTATGAATCAATTATAGGAATTGGTTAATTAAGCCATACCTATTGTTGACATAGGTGAGTAGGCCTAATTAAGCACTCAGCTGTAGTGGTCATGCAGAAGAGGTTGGTGACTTTTTACTTGGCACTAGTGCTTAGCGTTACACTGATTGATCCGCTGCACCAGTTTTAATTTCCCGTATGGTATGAATTTTTCATATGCCGCCGTAGCGTAGCTGAAACAGCTGCAAATAATAAAATATGCTACACTGTTAGAAGCGCTATGAATCGCTGTGCAGAGGGATTGAGAGGGGGGACCCCTGTTATCTGTGCATTTCATTCTTACTAACAGTTATAACCGTATAACACAATAATTCTCCATGTTGTTGCTAAGCTATAGATATGATAGTAATTAATAAAACCTGTCCATATGGAGCCAAATATACATTTATAATCAATATAGCGTGTCACTATTGAGAGAAATAAACATTAATAATGTTATGAAACGTCAGTTATACTATTAAGTGAAACGTAAATGATTTTGCATAATCTAATCAATAAAAACAAACCTTTTTATTGAAACAATCTTAAACGTGTTTTATTGACGTAAATGCTTGCTAGCAGTAAGAGTACCGAGATATACCATGAAAGAGCGAGAAACTTGCAAAAACAAAAAATGTGATGCAAATTTTTGCTAATTCCACCCAGCACCATCGTAGAGCGCCATCTTTCTAACTAGTCATCATGCAAAATTTCTGCACAGCTAAATGCTTCGGTCAAATGATGATGAAGTGGAAACATCTGGAAGGAAATTTAGTTGTGAAGTGGAAGATCACCCAACAGCAGCTCCCAATTGGAACAGGGGCAAATCCTGCCAGTAATGTTCCGAACAGCTAATGGAACGCCTTCCCGGAAGAGCAAAGGCTATTATAGCAACATATGGCAGAAGACCTTCTTATTAAAACACTTGGATTTGGAATGTTAGACAAATTGGTATCTACATACTGAAATAAAATCTCTATATAGCTGGTTTGGGGACAGTTTGAGATCCCCCCCCAGAGCAAGCTATCATCTGCACCCACCTGCTGTATGAAATGATATGAAAATGATGATGATTACATTGACAGTGAAAATGAGCTGAATGTTGCTCGTTGTGGCACATGAATATAAGCTTAAATATATATGCACACGAATGGCTTGGCTGTAATTAGAGAATCCAGGTCAAACTCCATTTTGGTGATCCAAAATGAATCAAATGCTATTAAGCTTCGTAGGAAAGGCAGAGGCCGTTGTCTGTTTTCATTTGGCCTCGCATGCGTATCGTTTAGCATCGTTATAGCCACAAACACCTTAAGCTTCGGATATAAGTATTCTAAAGGGAAGTTGGCATGGCGAGGGATTTAGTGGTGAATGCTTAATTAGCATTAATGCCTGACTGTGAAATGCAGAGCATTTGAATTTGTCAGGAAATAAGTGTGCTGTGTCAGCACCGTGGTAGAAGACAGTGGATATATAGCGTCGCACTTCATACTTTTTGTGAGGATGTGGGGCGGAAGATCCTTGCCGGTGTGAAAATTCACCAGTAATATTTGGGTCCGTTATTAAAACCGTTACATTAATGGTATTGGAAAGTTTGCGAGTTGCTGTAAAAAATGCGAGATCCCATGATCAGACGGTGAACATGTGAGTGAGGCGGGTTGCCATGGTAAAGCTGTATGGTGTACCTAAGCTAAGATGTCTAGATACTGCTGTTTTTTTTTCTAACCCAAATTAACTTTTAATATTAAAGGTACGATATGAACATACACTAGCAAATAGCAAATGATACTAAAATGTATGTATGAAACAGACAGACACACAGTTACAGGTGAGAGCAAGGATGGGAGGGGGTTCACAATGCGGGAGGTCACAGTGCGGGGTTAGCTAGCGTCCTGCACCCTGGGGGCACTTGGGGCTCAAGGGCCTGACTGGGATTCAAACCAGTGACTTTCTTATCACCGGCACAGAGTCCTAATACTCTGAACCGCACAGAGCCCCCAAGATGACCTGAGTAGGCTGCGTACCTATGTAAAGGTTAGCTACTTGGCCTGGCGTTAAAGCTAAGTATTTTGCGAAATGGCCATTCATGCCTGTTAACGGTCCTAGCGCCTTCATTTGCCAACTGGATGCTGTCTGCTGCTCAGAGCTCGCATCACAATAATCGCATAAATACGAAATCTAATGTGATTCTTGACTGGCTAATGACATTGTGATTTGGGAATAACATGGTAGTGCCCTTAAAAGCACTCATTTGGTTTAACCACTTTAAAAGCTCTAACAAGCCGGCTGCATCCTTTGTGGAGAGTCCCTGATACCGTGACTCGAGTGCCGGTGGTCCGTTTAGGTACTTTCCATGTGTGCATTTTTTTTTGTGGGGGACACCTTGGATCATGATGGAGGTGTCGCTCTTTAGCTGCTTGCCGACCGCCAGGCAGCCCGAACGCCGGTTATCTCGCATTTGTGGCATATGAGATGTTCATGTGATCAGATTCTGGACATGAATGGTCAAGAAGACAGAATGGCCACCTCTGAAATGGCTGTTCTGTACCTGACGACAGCTTCTATTCATACACAGTGGAATCATACAGTGGAATCCTTCTCGCAGCCCTGTGATCAGAGGTTATACAGCCCTTCTGGATGGCTGCAGTCTGATAAGATATTAAATTCTCAGCCTTCTCTTTTGTAATTGGCATTAAAAAACAATGTGACATATACTTAAAATGTTTTACGTGCTTTGTAGTTAGATGACATTTCATACTCTCTTTTCCCTCTGGTCCCTCTGTAAAAAAAAACACAACCAATTTAAAAGCTCGATTCCTTGACTGATAGCTCATGAGCGGGAGGATGAAACTGGCGCTGTGCTCTTGCCACAGCTTCCATCACGCAGCGTTGCATTTCTAAATGGGCACCCTTTGTCAAAGCAGTGTTGTGATGTATCAGTGGAAACAGAGTTCCTTTTGTTTTACCCTATTTGCCTGCATAACAGCACCTTCAAACGGAACATCAGACTGAGTGTGAGCTAATAGTCTGTTAAATTTCGTACTAATCTCCCATTCTTTGCATCGCAAGCACGTATGCATTGAGTTGCAACAAAAGTTTTATAAGTCAATGGAACGATTATGCACGAGGGAGAAAATTGGAATATATGTGACTGGAAATGCATCTTTTTTATATATGGAGCAGATTCTGAACATGTGTGAGATCTCAGAAGTACCCTGAAGGTTCCGGAATGGCAGAGTACTAGTGTTCCCTCTGTGTTGAACTGGGCTGCCTCTCTGTTGGGTTCTGTTTCACTCTGGGCTCCAGCTGTGCCATTCTACGTACTTCTATCAACTGCCATGAATTTGGCCGCCGGGATGCTGGTAAATCCGTGCAAGAACCTCAGTAGCAGCTGTACCCCAAAGAGGAATTTTACAGCCGTCACGTATGTCCTGTATGTTGACTGTTCAGAATTTGTATCACTGAGTTTTGATCTTGATGTAGGCTGCATGCTCTAGATCTCATTACAAGGAAGCCTGGCCCCTATAAATCTATCCTGCTTGCCAGCCTTATACTCGAGGTCCAAGTATATATAATTTCACCCTTTTCAGTGCTTTTAAGTGTTTAGATTTCTTGGTATCGATTTTATGCAAAGTCAGGGGCTTGGAAAAGTGAGCTGGGTAGCTTTCTTGCAATATTTCGCCTCCTTTTTCCCCATATTTTGATCTAGATATGACGTCAAATTGTTTTCCTATTTGAAATGACGTTGGTTGTTAACCGAGATCTGAAATTAGATTACAAGCATATCCAGTCTGGTTCTGGTTCCACAGCAAACCAACTGTAACATTTAGTGCTGGGCGACTGGGATTAGTGCTGGGCGACTGGGATTAGTGCTGGGCGACTGGGATTAGTGCTGGGTAACTCTAAAGTTTGGGACCCTCATGATACCTTATAATACAGAAGAAAAACAATTTTTGTTTTTATATAGTTTATGGTGGGATTGACAGCCATAGTTCTGTAGGTCATGCTGTTGTCTCTCACACAACCACTTTAGGTTTGAATTAGAGATGGCACAAGGTCATTTTATCAGACCGATACTGATATTAAAATTTAGAGTGCCGATACCAATCCAATATTTTTTTCCCTTTTATCATCTGCTAAGAATTAAATAAGACATTTGTCTAAATACATTTCAGTTAACATGGCATACCATCTACATTTAGTATTCTAAGAATAAGAGGATTTAATTGTCATGTTGCTCAAACAAAACGATGTCACTGTACCACAGCAAAACTCCACAGCCAGCCATATTTACACAAGTCTGCACTTTTATTTTATTCTGTAACAACTTCAGGAATTAACGGATATTAATTTAAATACAAATTTGTACAATATGTTGCCAAATTAAATATAATAAAAAAATCAGTCATAAAATGTCACTGTATGCATTAATAAATTTAATTAATTCATACTTTTATTGATCCCTGTGGGTAAATTGTCTTTTTATGCCTCCCCAAATTTGCTCTTTGTAGAGTAATTAACCAGTTCTAGTCAAAAATATACAAGTCTCCAGTACAAAATATGCAGTTGATCACAGATAGAACTTTTGAGTATTAATTAACTACGTTTTAGGAAGAATACATGTCTGAAGACACCTGGTTTGTATACATGTTACTGTGTTTAAACTTAAGTAGCTACATACATACATAAATGGTACTTTTATTTACCTTCAGTGTTGACAGTTACTACTATACACACTAGGAGCACCATGTTTTGGACTCATTATTAAAAATGCTAAATTAACGGCACTGAAAAGTTTAAAAGTTATGGTGAGAAATCAAGATTCCACGTTCACAAATACAGCTAACAGTTTTTAATATTAAAGATATGGTATGCACTTGCACTCAAATATTATTTATTACTAATATTTATATTTTATATGATCAAAATCATTCTCAGTCTTGTTTTTGGCTTATGTGTCCTCTGTGTTTCTGTGATCTTTTAATAAATTCCGAAAATATTTCTGTTTAATTGTCCCTGACCAACTCACGAATAACCAAGATTGAGACTGTCAAATGCGCAAGTGTTGTCGGATTTAAGGTAGTCTGGGCAAAATGTAAGTGAAGGATTATGAAGTCCATTTAAACTGAGGTACCTTAAATCCGACAAGTTACCCCGATAAGCCAGTAACCGCTTCGGAGTACAGGCCTCTGTTCACTATGGGTTCCCCTGCTTCTAGGCTCAGGATAAGAGGAAGGCTCTGGAGGAGACTAAAGCTTACACCACGCAATCCCTGGCCAGCGTCGCCTACCAGATCAATGCCCTTGCCAACAACGTGTTGCAGCTGCTCGACATCCAGGCGTCGCAGCTGCGCAGGATGGAGTCCTCCATCAACCACATCTCCCAGGTCAGTGCTGCAGCCCTGTGCTCAGACTCCCTTTAGCTTTGCCTCGTCCTTATTGTTCCAAGCAAATTTTAAAAATAAACAGAGCTTCTTTATGGCACTTTTTCCAAGCAAGCCGGCGTTCCTTCGGAAATATACAGTGACACAAGAATTAGCTGAACGCCTTTTGATGTAGCCTGTGTGCTGCAGCCGTATGCAGGGCAACAAAACCTGATAAAATCTGCTAACCCTGAAGGACATTTCGTCTTTTTATTTTACACAATGAACAGACACTTCTGTCCAAAACGACAAACACATAGCAAACAGCAACCTCAGCTCAGCTGGAGTTTAGGGCCTTTATTATTTTGCCAGCCGTGGGATTTGAACCCACAACCTTCAAGGCACGTACGCAAATCTAAGCCTCTGAGCTACACGTTGCTGCATTCTCAAAACTGGATTGCAGACACTCATTTAATTTAGTTCATAGTGTTTGTCTAAATTCTTCTCACACGATTTTGCGTACACCTGCTTCTTAATTTATGAACCACATTCATTTTGTGGACGATTTACTACCTGTTCCGGTCAAGAATACGCCTTAGCACGCGCAACTATAATTTAATTTGAATGGTTGCTATTTGAGTGGCCCAAAGGTCATATGGAGGTGAAGAGCCCGTGAGAGGCTGTGAGAGAGAGTGGCGACATGGGGTGGACAGAACTTTCAGAATGGTTCTAAGGGGGGTTGAGGACTTTGCCCCGAATCTGGCTCACTTTCAAATTGAAAACGGCATTCTGGAATAGAAATGCTGAAGTCTTTTGTTGGAGCGTGAAAATGGAGGGAAGGATATATTCAATTATTAATGTTGTGCTGTCGTCAATTATTCATTGAGCAATTGTAGAGCTGCTTAATGGTTAAATATGTTTTTAAACAGCCCTGTCTGTTCAGCCGCTCTGTTATTGCTAGGTGTTCTTCTTTACGTGATGAGATCCAGAGCTCTTGAGCACACACAAAGCCTTTCTGGTCCTCAGTTCCTGGGCCTATGTATGTGTAGATCGTGTATCCATGGCAACCTGCGCTAAAGCCAGCTGGGGGGGGGGGGGGGGGGCAATGGGAGGTTACAGCTGACAGCCAGTCTGCTGGGGAGTGATGCAGGCAGTCGTCCGTGTTCCTCGCTGCGGAAAACCAAAACATTTTGGAAAATGCTGCAGGACATCGGCTGCAAGTGACTCGTTTAGTTATGGTGTTTTATTTAATATCTCACAGGTCTCGAGTGGCTTTTAGTTTTTTTACCTTGAGTTATAAGGATTGAAATTTTGTAGTACTGCATGTGCCTTCTTTTACATTCCTTGGGAAACTCTTAGGAATTCCCGGACCTCCACTTATTTAGAATGCAATTTTTACGGCGCCCCATGGTGAATCTGCGACCATTCCAGGATAAAGGGGGTTAGAGGCGCTTTTAGTGTGCTCTCCACGATGTCTGACCTGTGACTCATGTCCGAAGTGTTTCCCAATCCGGTCCGCGGGGGACCCACAGACAGTTCATGTTTTTGGAGCTGGGAGTGAGCAAAAACGTGGACTGTCTGTAGCCCCCAGCGGACCGGATTGGGAAACACTGCCCTAGAGATTCCCGCAGCCCACATGAGATTTTACACTCTCGTTTTTGGCCGGCGATCCAGATGTGTCATTGCTATGTCGTCACAATTTCTGCACGTTTTTTTTTTTTTTTCTTGCTATTTAATGTTTTAACTTAGTGGCACCTCTGTACCTCGGAAGGCGCCTGCCGCTCTTTCACCCGGCAGAGACTCGACTGTTAAATGAACTGCTGGTATCTGCCGCACTACATGAACTGGCTGCAAAAGAGCACTGAACAGCAAGAGCTTTGTTCACCCGCCGTTTGGGTCCTGGACGCACAGAATCATCCCCTTCCCCCTCTCACTTTACTTTCCTCCACTACCCAAAACACCCAACTGTCTTATCAGGCCACTAAAACACCTCTAGAGATGCCTATTAGGGGCTGGTAATAAGAATATTTCAGTAGTTTGCTGTTGCACCCCCCTCCTCACTGATTGATGCATTCGGAGGTGTTCCACACTTTGTGACTGCTTCTATCGGTCCTTTGGGGAATCCGTAAATATCTTTCCCAACTCTAACCAATATCCCGATCAACGAGACTCTGCGGTGTACAGAGATCTTTACATTTCCGGACTTCTGTGGGCTCTGGCCATCCTGTCCCTGGCTTGCGTGTTAATCTCTTTCACTTTTTTTTTTCCTCGCCACGGTCCTCTCCCTCCTTAACACGCACGTGATTGTCGGAGTACTTTCTGTAATGTAGGCCGAGTGTTTATCTGGGTGACTGCACGGCTCTCAATGTCGTTCACCTCTCTCGAGGATTCATTTTCTGCCACGCTCAGTCTTTTGTGCAAACGCATACGCACAATCCTTGGCGCTCAGTCTGGTGTCCCCTGGGAGTTCTCATGGCTGTCTCGTTGAATATGCATATCTCGGGTCCTGCCACAGTTTGCTGTGTCCCTATAGGATTTAATCTTTTCAAGTGGCCTGATCCTTCCCAAGTGTTAGTAAACATGGGACCACTTCACGGTGTTTTCCAAGCATTTTACTTTGCATTCAGGTAAAAATGAAATTCCAAATGAAGTTCCAGAGCTGGTGATCTGACCTCTTTTTGTAACAGCAAGGTGATGTATGTGTGCCAGAACATTTTTGTAAAAAGTTCAAATCCCGTTCTCACTGTCTCAGTGCCTATTACTGTATTTTCTCTTTCCTAACTGTATATTTTCACTGAATCTGTTCACCGCTAGTGCTCTGAGCTCTTGAACCAATAAACTTTCAGTTTCATGGGTTCTTTTTAACCAATACTATCTTCCCCCCCCTTGCTCTTCCCTTGCCTCTGCCTAGTGTAAATGGGACAGAGTCGGTACAGGCTAAATCTGAGACAGCCATGTTTCATTGAAACACATTTATATTTATTATGAATTGAATTGAACTGGATTACTTTATGTGTAACTCATCCCTATAGTACTCAATTAAAAACAATAGAAATCAATACAGTGTGTGTGTGTTTGTGTGTGTGTATACACACACACACGCACACACACATATAGAGCATACGGTTTATCACAAAGTTTACAGTGAGGTAATTGTAATTCACTGTGTGTAATTTGCCAGTATAGCTGATATTCATTAATGCAGTGAGGGAATCAGAGTGTGGCAGTGATTTGGCCTCTTTCTGGCCATTGGTGAGCTTCAAGCATTCAGAGGTGTGTGTGACTCAGACAGTATCTGCTTCCAGCTCCTGTCCCTGTGACTAATGTACAGCGCAAACTGCCGAGATCACCGGTGGTTGTATCTTTGTGCTGCACTGAGCCTTGTTTCACACTGTATGTCCTTGGGGCAAAATATCTCAGTGAAGCTTTATTGTAAGGTCACATGCGCCCATATGGTGGCCAGCCAGTGTGAAGGTTGGAGAGTTATGCTATATAATTTGATATGGCCAAGGAAGAATGTTGTCTTTATTTATTTTGCAGTGAAATTATAGGGCGTGTTGTACTGCACTGGCGAATAGGCCCAGGGGTCATTGGGGCACCCCATGCTATTTGCAATATGTGGCCGTCACTGGATCTTTGTGCTTCTGTTTTAGCAGTTTGTGGTTTCTGGCATAATACTTGGTGTTTATTGGTTTAGTTGCCCTGTGCAGCATCAAAAAAAATAACCACTCTTAGAGGTGCGCTATCTCATAACTGAATCACGCCGATGGCGTTTAAAGGGCCTCGTGCTGGGACTGTTTCGTCATGCTGAGCGCTTAACACATATACACAGAAGGCTTTTGTTCTGAATTTGGCAGACCTGCTATATAAAAAGGGTTTTGAGAACCTGCAGGACTCCACTGTGGTTGGAAACAGGTGTCGTGCTGGTGTTTGCTTCCAGAAAATTCTTCCCATACTGTAGTTTGATATCACATGTTGTCTCGCTGCGATGGAAGGGTATTCCAACAAAGTGCGTGTTGCCAGCTCTTTCAAAGCTTGACCTGAGAAGGAAGAAAAATACCTGGCCTTGTTGTGTGCATGTGACCTGCTTGTTGTGTGACATGCGATTTGCTGTAGACCATGGCAGCAGTGGGAAGACGCTTTGTTTGTGGATTGTGTGTGTGTGTGTGTGCATATGCTCTGGGAAGGATGCACCGACCTCCATACAGCCATAGCGATCTGCAAACCAGGGTTCTTGGCTTGAGGCCTGGTCCGTCTTCATGCACCGGAAACCGCAGAAATCCCGCCCATGCTGGTTCCGTCCAGGTGTGACCATTCGCCTATAAATAATGCCATGAACCGTGAGCTATTTCTAACCCTGTGGATATTAAGGCAGCGACGGTGTGTGATTTCAGAAGCGACACATTGGAATTAACTGGCCTGGCATGTTGATCTGCTCATTGGACAGGCCACCGTAGCGTGCACCTGGCGCTGTTCTGACACGCCGATAAAATAAGCTGCACCTGGGACAAAGGGATTTGAAAAATGTTATATTTAGCATCTTTCACTCAGAAGGCATTAGCTTGATGGAGGTTTAACATGTATTTAATCAGATTTCCATATAGTTCACTAAGAATTCCTCCAAGCATGAACGGTCTCAATTTTTTTCCCTTGGTTGCATCACATATAAACAAAAAACATGTTCTTAATCAAGTGTAACAGCTAATTATTTACTCATACTGTTAATAAGTTATTTGAATTATAATTTGCAACCCTTTGAAGCCATTTCAGGAGTTGAAATTGTTGGACGTTATCTCCCAGTATGCCTCACAACAGAAATTGAAACAAGAAATGTATTAATGCAATGCAGTACAGGGTTAGTGCTTTGGATTCCGCCTGCACTCTGTGTTTGTGTATGTGCACGTCTTCTCTGTGTGTGTCCCAGTAATTATGTTTCTTCCCGCAGTCTTTTTGTCTCTGATTTACATATATAATGTGTGATTGTGGCAGAAATAGGGACTCTGACTTGAGTCACCCTTAAATCGACTTCTGAATCGACTTGCAACTCGTAATTTTTTTTGACTCAGACTCGTTGATAGCAACTCGTGAACAATAAGAGTCTTTAAGGCTCTGGTGAAATCTCTACACGTGCGAAGCATCGAGTGTACAATATGGAGCAGCATTCCTCCTACACTGTCATGCAAACATGACTTCGCCATGCGCAGAAAAACAATCAACACGACTTGTTTTACAGTACAGTGTAATGAAGAGAACATAACACGATGAAAATCAAAACCATCGTTCCATTGCTTTGCATGTTCTTTATCTACAAGTGGAAGGCCTTACATTGCACACAATTAGGTGACGAAATCGTGCCACATGACACCAAAATGCAACGGCATCTTTGCTCCGCTGTGTTCGTTCATTTTCATTTTTGAGAAGTACATGCTGAAATCGTGCCACCACGAAATGTAATCACTGTCCAATCACAGCTCTCTAACAAGCGGGGGGCGTGGCCACAGAAACCAGTCTGGGGCAGCCGCTCAAGAGCTGAGCGACGACGTGACAGCCACTATGCGACAGGCTACGCCCACAACCAGCACACCCCAGCTGTGCCCAGCTGCCCCACTTCAGAATTTTACAGAAATATTTAGGCGAGAAATATCCTCTTTGCTCCAGCAGCTAGAATGTGATGCTATGAGTGAGGATTTTGTCATTTTTAAAGCAGAGTGTGGCTCCTGGAACATTTGCAGCAGGCGGTGGCTGTAACTGACCATTGCATGGAAGAGGCCAAATTCTACAAACTGCTATCCTGTTATATTGATCATCCGCTTATAGTGATCAATTTCACCCAAACAGACGTGATCATTATACGTCACGTTGATTGTTTTTCCGTGCATGCCGGAGTCGTGCTTTTTGTTTTGCCACCAGTTCAAATATACCAAGATATACAAACTGCGGGATATTCTGAATGTTATTTCGCATTACATTGCACCGCACTGCTTCGAAATAGACGTTGCTTAACCTGTTTTGTAAATGATATATAGTCTACATCATGTTGTGACACAGATCGGCATAGATTGCCATAAATCTGATAATTTAGCAGGTACGTCCGAAAACACACAATTTAGCAGGTATGTCCTTCATTCCGTAAGACATTCCAAGCCAAGCTGTATTAACCCCCCCTGCACCTTTTCATTGTTCCCCATGTATGCTGTATATTGTCGTCTTAAATTATTCAGATTTCCATCACGCATTTATATTTAACGGTTTTCATAAAGCAGAAACTTAACGTCGGCAAGTAATTAGATTGATCGTTAATATCGCCGACCGTTCTCCCGTGACTAACGGGGCAGTACAAACACGTATGGATTAGACTGATGGTTACCTGATCCCAGATCAGCTAACTCGCATAGATTTGACCATCAACATGTTCTCTGTTTGAATGTTTGTTTTTTTTCCCCCATCCATCATGTGGAGTCCCATATTCTGCTGCCAACTAGTCTTCAGTTGTTTCCTGAAATGCATTTTTCTTGGTCTATTAACTCTGCAGTCTACCTAAACATGGCGTCGGTCCCAGTCTGTGCTCGGTCCCATTAACTAGCCTGTAACTGAGTAAAACCAGCTCCCAGTCACTGTTCATACCGAGCCTGGTCGATTCTCTCTCTCTCATCTGCTCCCTTCCTCTACAGACAGTGGACATCCACAAGGAGAAGGTGGCCAGGCGCGAGATCGGCATCCTGACCACCAATAAGAATACTTCGAGGACCCACAAAATCATCGCCCCCGCCAACATGGAGCGGCCAGTGAGATACATCCGGAAACCCATTGACTACACTGTGCTGGATGACGTTGGCCATGGGGTCAAGGTAGGCCAGCGGCGGTATACGTTCTTGTCCGTACTTTTTCCATACTTCTCAACGGTTGGGTTTCTGGTTAAGTTTAGAGATTCCAGTCATCTATTCGATTCCAGTCATCTATTCGATTCCAGTCATCTGCTGATTCCAGTTGAAATGTTCATGTGACCCAAAGAGGAGAAATGATGAGCAGGGCTTAGGTGTTGTGATGGAGCCAGGAGATCTGCTGACAGAGCTTGCGGCCACGTGCAGGAAGACAGCGCTACCAGATACAGGAAAGGGTGCAGGGTTTGTCTCCAGTCCAAGCAGGACTGACCTTGTCTCTCCGACATCCTCTCCGGGAGTCCGCTCTTCCTTTTGAAGGCTTCCTTATTTGCAAAGAAACCCGATTGTAAGTAGACACCCCCACCGGACAGACCTCAGAGCACGGCTGTCGCTAATAACATCAGCACCTGGTGACTGTACTCTATAAGGTCTACTCCTCATTCATCCATGAATCACAGAGGCAATTTATCCTGTCAGATTGATCGAATCTTGCAGCGATTTACTGCCAGGCATCTCATTCCATGTAGATGATGGGTAAAGCAAAAGGATTTTATGCTCCATATCACCCTTTATTGGATCATAAAGACATCATATCGTATCATATTCTCGTATGGCTTATATGAAGATGCTATAAACGGGTCACGTTCCTGGATTTCTCTGATTTTGTTACCAGTGCCACGGAGGCATTACTGTGTTCTTCACGGGACACTGTGTCTCGAACCTGTTGCTGTTTCTTTGGCAGAAAATTCACCGGGATCCTGTCCGAGTGTTTGCTTGTGTGTGAGAACGTCTCGAGCTCTCCAGATGGAGGGCTCATCATCGCTTCGGCAAACTTCACGGTTCATGCTTGCTTTTGGACACCGGTGGGGTTGCTGGGAAGAGCATGGCCTCTTCAGTGCTCCAGAAAAACAAAAAAACAATTCCCAGCTGTATAAATCGCTAAAATTTTAGGTTTGGATTAAAATGCCCTGCTAAGCAACATAATAAACAAACTATGAAATGTCACTGACACTAAAAACTAAATGGAGACACTAAACAGAGGATCCCTTGGGTACGAGTAAATACGAAATTTTCCCCCATGCTGTATAAACGTAAACAAGAGAAGAAACTTCACCAGAGGTAGCTCCGTGACAGCAGCCAAAGTTGACATGCGAGCCATATGCGCAGACAGGAAGTCCCGCCTTTTTCGGGACGCCTTCTGCTTATCTGCTGTGATTGTGATGGAGTGGAGTGAGTCTAGCGCCCCCTATCGTTCCGCACGGGAAGCTTCCGGTGTCACGGCGCTTCCTGGAGTGTGAGCCCAGTGCCTACAGGCAGATCTCGGTCTCCTTCCTGATGAGGACGGCTTTGACCTTGACGCGTCCTTAGACTGATTTGGCCGGCCTAGAGAAGGAGGTCGTCCCTGGTGCATCCGACAGGGAGCCGCTAAACGCTCGCCTTGTGGACTTTAGCGCAGTCTGTATACTCGTGCGTATTTACGAGATATAAAAATGCAAATGATAGTCTTAATTCGGTTTCTTTCATCTGCAATTTCCCCATTCTCTTGTTTTTTGCTCTTTGCAAAAATCCTTCCCCCCCCCCTTGCCCCCTCCCCCCCCATAGTGCTGCTTTCTATAAAGAGGATCTTGTTGCTGACAGAAGCAGGCATTACATTAATTGCATTTGATATGATGCAGGCTTCGATACCAGGAAGCCCAGGCCTTGGGGCCAGTGTGTGTTCACTTGGAAAGACTTCACGATGATGTCATAGTATATATTTGGAACTCCGACCAGGCACGATTGGCTGGCTAATTTTTTAGCGGATTTATTTATTTTTGGTTTGTCGCAGTAGGTCTTTATCTGTACTCCCTGTACTAATATATATTAGTATACCAATTATACCCTATACCGGTATTAGTCATATTGATCCATCTTTCCTTAATCACTGATTCAGTGTGGATATGTAATAATTCTGGGTCCTTCCCCAGGAATCACAAGCCACACAGGACACTGTGGACAGGATTCCAGTCCATCACAGGATCTACAAACACTTAAATGGCAATTTAGACACATTCTAAATAGGGTTCAAAATATCGTTGTATTTAAATATTGTCTTGTTTTTTTTGTGTTTGTACAACTGTATATTGTTATAGCACAGGGGTGCCCAACTTCAGTCCAGGGGGGCCGGAGCCCAGTATAGCAAAACTAAGCTAACAAAGCTATACTTGGCTCTGCCCCCCCCCAGGACAGGAGTT
>JAODUD010000082.1:9840192-9854728 GCA_026784285.1 Stomatorhinus walkeri | reverse complement strand
AAAAAATATATATTTACTAACACTTTACAATATGGCTCCTTAGCAACTTAGTAGTAATTCCTTAGTAGTCATTTACAACTCAAGAACAAATCGTGAAGAAATATTGTTACTTGAGATAAAAGATGCATTACGATTTATTAATGATAAATAAACATCAGCATCATGACCTTCCGCTTGTCCGGGGTTCGGGTCGCGGGGGTAAGAGCTTCAGGAGAGATCCCCAGACCTCCCTCTCCCCAGACCTCCCTCTCCCCAGACCTCCCTATCCCCAGACCTCCCTCTCCCCAGACCTCCCTCTCTCCAGCTCCTCCGGGGGGACGCCGATGCGTCCCCAGTCCAGCAGAGAGATATAATCCCTCCAGCGTGTCCTGGCTCTGCCTCGAAGCCTCCTCCTGCACGGAAAACCTCTCCGGGTAACCGCCCAGGAGACATCCGCACCAGGTGTCCAAAACACCTCAACTGGCTCCTTTCGACGTGGAGAAGCAGCGGTTCTACTCTGAGACCCTCCTGGATATCCGAACTTCTCACCCTATCCCTAAGCGAGAGCCCAGACACCCTGCGTAGGAAGCCTCATTTCAGCCGCCTGTATCCGTAATCTCATTCTTTCGGTCATTACCCACAGCTCATGAGCATAGGTGAGGCTAGGAAAATGAATAAACACGAGATCAGTATATCACCTTTTGTGTTTTTCATTATTTGTTCTTTCAGTAGCTGACAAAGATTTATAGAATTAACAGATATAGTAACAAATATAGTAACTGCTTGAAATAAACTATCCATCATAATTCTTCCACCTGGGGAGGTGAGTGGCTCAGGGGGCAAATCCTGGTTTGGACTGAGGACAGGAATCGAAGTAAGTGGGAGAACATTCAGCCAACTTGTGTCTGGTTTTATATCGAGTTAATCCATCTATTCAGAACACACGCCATGTTAAATAGGCAGGGAAATTAATATTGTTTTCCCTTCGGGGTTCATCTTTACTAAAGCCGTTTAGTTATTATTGCGAATTAACCATTTGCTGCAGGCTCATTCCTATGGGAGGCGCTGTGGTACTGGGTGGTTTGGACTGCTGCCTCATACTGGGACCTGGGTTTGAGTCTCTGCCATGGCTCCGTGTGTGTGCAGTTTGCTGTTGTCACCATGTCGCTGTGGGTTTCTTCTCTGTAATCTACACAGTCCACAAACATGCTGAAGACCCCACAACCACGAAGATGATTATTAATAGTCACGCATCTGGTTGGATTACTACATGTACAATAATCTATACCACAAGTGTGTCTGCTGGGATGTGGAATGAGTAAATGGTGTCCTGTAGTTGTGTTCTGGGCAAACAGCAACTCTAGATATAACAGACTCTCGATATAACGGACTGTTTTGCCAGGTGCCTTGAAGTCCGTTATAAGTGGACTTTACTGTATTTATTAATCTATAAAAAAAATATGAATAACACAAAAAGTGAAATTTTGATCTCATGTTTGTTCATCATTAATGAATCATGACGGATCATTTATTTCAAGCAGTTACTATATTTGTTACTCTATCTCTTGATTTTATAAACCTTTGTGAGCTACTGAAGGAACAAATAATGATAAAACGACAAAAAGTGAAATACTGATCTCATGTTTGTTCATCATTAATGAATTATGAATAAATTATCTCAAGTAGCTACTATATTTGTTCATGATTCGTACTTGAGTAGTAAATGAGTTACTACTAAGTTACTAAGGAGCAGTATTGTGAAGCGTTACCGTATATTTGTATATCGCAGAGTGTGAATTTTTTTCATGGTTACTTATAGCCACACAAAGATGGGAGAATAAAGAAGAGCCATAAGTGTTTGGGTTTTCTAAGAACTGTGTCATTTATGTATCCTCATAGACATGCATAATTTTATAGTAATTTGTGGAGGTAGAACAAAACAGTTATGCTTATTAGATTGCTCTGTCATTGTAACACTGACATCACTGTGCACACTGTGCTTACATTCATTTCATACTGTCCAAATTGTCGGAACATGTCTCAGACCTCTTGCACATTGCACTTGTATTGCACAGCACAATCACCATTAGCTTATCACTTATGTATAGATTATGTACAGCTGAACATTTCATATATTTTTTTATTTTATATTGTTATTCTCTTTTCATGCACAGTTGCTCGGAGTGACCAGGGTCACATTCCACTACATGTTGAATGCGTACAACTGCGTACGTGACGAATAAACCTCTTGAATCTTGAGAAATAAGTTTACAAATCTGCCTGGATCCATGTTCAAAATGCATTGTGATGAAAGACGGTTTTTATTTTCACACCGCACATTTTTGCGATGCTCATGATGTTATGTCCGTAGATTCATGCGGGGTTGCGGTTTTCAGTTGGCTGGGTGTGTGGGCACGAGGTTTCTTCTAAAATAAGGTTTGAGGACCACGGGCCTAAATGTCTTTGTTCGGCAAGCAGAAATTGAAGCATCCAAATGGAATTCAGCTGACATGGTAAGAACATGGCACACAGAGCGCATACGGAGTTCCATCTCAGATACGTAACACAGTAATGCACAATTATGACTTTTTATTTACTCCTGGGGTCCATAACTCTTTCCCTCGGATGGAAATGCACTTTCCGTATATTTCCTTTAAGGGAATAGGATTTGGCTGAAGGCTTTTGACAGCGGTTGTTTTTCACGCTGGTATTATTGCATTTCACCCTCGGGCTGTGGCCTGCATCTCACGCTGTGTAAAGGTCCGTGTTCCCCCAGAAGGCCATTCAAGTGGCAGTTACGCTGAGCTGCTTCAGAGTTTATGCGGACTGGGCTAATGCCGCATCAACTATTGATAAAGGTCAGAGGTGAGAGGTAAGAAAAGATCAGATTCTTTCTGGGGGCATAAAATGCAGTACTCTGTGTGACGTCTCCATCAGCAAACAGATCTATAACTCTTTTATTCAGCGTTTGCATCTGTGCATTCTAAAAATTTTTATATATGCAATTATATAAAAGCAGCACCAACAATAATGACATTACATATGGAAATGACTGAAATTGCCATTTCATTTTTATTTTAGTTTTGACCTTTTTAGTTTAATATAAAGGTATATGGGATCCCACTCTGTCCAGGATGGTGGAGATTGTTGGAATACTGTACTTTACGACCGTAACTTCAAATACTAAGTGTACATTGTGACCGTATGTCATCTTTCTCCTGAAATGTCTGGGACTTTCCTTTGCTCGGTGTTGATATTTTCTTTCCATGGTCACTTTCTAAGTGCATATTTAGTTGCTTCGATGCCTCTCTTTACATCCTGGTCCCCCGTCCTCTTTTTTGCAATGCAAATGCAGTTAAGGTGTACTTACACACTGCTTATTAATGCTCTATGAATGCATTATAAATGCATTACGATGGTGCAATCAATGTAAAGCGTTACCAAATATTTATATTTTATATGCCTGTTTTCTCTTTCAAATGAAATTCATTTCAGACTGCTGCTAAGGTGCAAGCCTCATCAAACTCACATCCTTCTGTCCTGTCAAACCTCGATGTATCTAACAGACAACAAATCCACTTAAAGTTTCATCATTGCTGTTTTTCTGGTCAACTGCCCCGAGACAGAAGACCAAGATAATGCACGACCACATTTTCTCTTTTTGTCTCTCTCTATTAGCTTGCTAATTGGTTTTAATTTGTGCACATACAGCAGAATCCAAAGATAATTTATTTGCAATGCAAGCTAGCAAGCTAAGTCCCCAAGTCAATGATATGACGTGCGAGGTTCCAAGGATTATCAACATTTATTGACGTGACAGAACGTGAGCCAGGATTCTAGTGGGTGTGGCCAACTTTTTGACCCCTGACCTTGAGCTGTCGATGCCTATTTTTCACCGTTTTCTTATTAACTTTAGCTCTTCTATGTGCTCCGTGGATTGAATCACAGTCTGAGGTTTTTATAGCTGCCCAAGGGCTTTCTTTTTTAGTCATACATCCTTTCTTTTGCTGTTTTACTACAGAATAAGGATCTGCTTGAGTTTCGTTTAAACAGAACATTTTGTAGTTTCCATTGATATTCTGGCTTAATATTTATCTTCCGTTTAAGCATGAATAATTTAATGTTATTAAGCTGAAAATGAATTGCTACAGTTTCCTGTTTCAGATAACGTTTTGGGTCCCTCTGAGCTAGCTGTCTTAGTGTGGCATCCAATGTAGGCATTGTATTTGGCTAAGTTGTTGCATTATTAACGGATCACTATTATGTATTATTGTATTTCCTGGATGGAGAAAAGGTTTCAGACACTTGATCCTGTTAGAGCGGTAATTCTAAAAGTATTTTACAGATGTTTTTCAAAATTTGCAGACACATTTTCCATCCATCCATTTTCCAAAACTGCTGAATCTCAGCTGGGGTCATGGGGGGGGCGGGACCAGAGCCAATTTTTGGAACAGGTAGGAACCAATACGCCACTACAGGGGCAATTTAGACTCACCAATCAACCCGCACTGCACACTATCAGACTGTGGGAGGAAACCAGAGCCCCCGGTGAAAACCCAGGCAAATAATGCAAACAGAAAGGACCAGTGACCAAACCCAGAACCTTCTTGCTGTGAGGCAGCAGCACTAACCACTCTGCCACCACACAGACACATTGCACAGTTGAAACACTGGATATAAAACAATTTTGAGAGAAATTGCAGCAAAACTGAAGCCTGGAGAAGTTTACATTTTTCTTTTCATTTCAATCCAGCAAAATTAATCGGTAGCAGTTTAATGTTTGAGAAAATGGGATTGTGACATTTTAACCTGGATTCGTCAGGCATCCATGTCACAATGCACTATGTGTTCTGATCTCAATGGTGTTTGCATAAATTCTCATCAAACCTCCTTTGGTGGGCTGCCCATCCATCCATCCATCCATCCAACAAGACATGCTTTTTATCTGGAATTACATTACAGAAGTTTCAGCTCTTCTCATATCTCCTTAATGTCTGGATGCAAGAAGATGGTCACCTGCAACATCCATATCCACTCTTATGCAGCACAGGCACAAATGACATTGGGAATAAACAATAAATGGCTTGTTTTACTAAACAATGTCTATGTCTACAAATTCTGTCCTTTGGCCACGCCCATATTTATACTCTGACCAATCAAATACAGGGAGACATCATCCTATGGGAAAGTAATAGTTTCTGAGAATACAAAGCATGTCTGAATATTACACAATTTGCATGCATTACTGTTAGTTCTGTTCTGCCTGAAGGTAGATTTCATTTTGCTTGCAGGGGAGACCTAATTAGTGAAAACACTCCATGTAATTGCATTAATATTGCATACTTAAGTGCTTCTAAGTACGGAAACCAACTTATGCACTTTTACAAAGACGTATTAGTGAAAACTTCTTACTGTAGATCCACAGGAAATGGCCCTAAAATCAGCCTGTTAAATATAGCCCTTTATTACTGAACTGCTCTGATCTGCTGCATTTGAATGCATGGGCAGCTTGGTTCTGGTTTGGCACTTAGTTGAAAATCCCAGTCTTTGCATACGGCAACGGTCCATTTTGCAAAAACAGGTCAGGTTTGTTTCAGATGCATGCATTGTTGAAGATGCATTATCGTGATCAGTATTCCTCAGCTGCGCAATTTCAGGCTTAGGTCGCTCAAGGGCCTGGTTAGATCTTCGAAAAGACAAGACCATCAATCCTGGTGGTATAGATATGATTGAGGTGTCAAACAGATGTCTTAAATTCATTATCCAGTCGGAAATAACAATAAAACAAAATAACAGACGAAACATAAACAAACAAACGAATGAATAAATAAACTAAGTAAATGAAACAATATAGATTCACTCCCTCATTACATAATGTCACCATTAGTGGAAAGGGTGATTCATATTTCCGTGTAGAATGTGTATCACCGGTGCAGTGTCGGAACGCTGTAGCCTCATACCCTATGCCGTAGCCTCGTACCCTATGCCGTAGCCTCGTACCCTATGCCGTAGCCTCGTACCCTATGCCGTAGCCTGACGTGCACCTCCCACAGAAATGTAGCTAAAGGCGTCAGGCAATGCTACAGGATACATGGCTAAGTGGTTATCGATGGTGTAGATTCTACACAGACCTATAAATCAGTCTGAACACGTGTCTTGTCAAAACGACTGAATTTCCAGTTGATTGACTGATATTGGGGCTGCGTTGCCTCTTAAGACATCAGATAAAAGCATGCGTATCTCTGACATGCCATAGTGCCATTGGTAGCCATGGAAACTAACTTACTCCAAACCAAATTTAGCATAGAAAATGTCTTTCCCAGTTGCGGTGCCATGCAAGAGCAAGAGTGAAGTCCTTGATCGACTTGGCATGTTTCTGTGACACCGCGAATGAATACCGAAAGCCTCATCTGTCCTTCCACCCAGGGCAAGAGAAAAACATTTGACATTGTTCATTTTGCTTTTTAACCACTTGCACGGATGTCCATGATACACCTCTGCGCGCTCATATCAAACGCTGGCTTTATAAACAAAGCTCGCGATTTCCCGCAGTCTCCCTGAGTCTCAGCGTTGGTGTAAGAATGGCCTGATTCTGCAGTGACGTAGCTGACGACAGCGGCTGCTGCGGATTCTCTGCATTTCCCTTCAAATTGTACTTTTGACTTTTGATTCACTTGTTCACCATTAAGCTGCTTTGTTTTCGGGGGCCTTGTCTGCTAATTCCACCACGCAGACACACTAGGCGAGTAAAAGTGCCAGAAATTTGATTCAACGAGAAGTATCTTTCCATGTTGGACTTTTGTTGAAGGTCAGCCTTGACTTACTCGACTTAGGCAATGACTTTGACACCTTTTAGAGAGCATGTGCGGGTTTGCTAAAATAATACTAAATGTTCATTTAAAAACAGACCATTAAAAATTAGCATCAATAAATGAAATTTTCAATCAATCATACTATTGACATTTTTCAGATTCCTGTGTGTGTGTGTGTGGGGGGGTAACACTATGCTTCTCTCTTAATGTGTCCACCAGAAGACTTGGGAAAAAGACAGTGAAGTGAATAACATTTCTGAGAAAGTCTGTCCTGACACCAGCTTTAAATGAGAATGAATTTTCACACAAACATCTGACGCTTCACAAGACTGATCAATGCTTCCCCTACAGGAACACGCAATGATCATTTGAAACGCAAAAGAAATTTCAAATATGACATCATTATACGTCAATTTTGATCATATTTCTGCAGCTTACATTTCACACTTGCTTTGTAAATTATTTGGTACAAAACAGATTTTAAAGCCTACAGCTCTGCTTTTGGTTAATTTACTCATATTTTACTCATTATAAAGATGAAACTTGCAATCAGTGTTACCTGGTACCAAAATCATACACACCCCTACTTAAAATATAATAGGTATAACCTAACCATATAGATTTATAGTGAACATGTATTCTGTTTGCTATATCATTTTAGTACATATGGTCAATGTTACATACACTCCTTGTAAAAGAGGCAGGCAAAATTCACTAAGCCAAACCCGTTAATCACTTACAAAACATACTCACTAACCATGTGCCTTGAGTTGCGTGATGTGGTCAACACAACATATCAGAAAATCGGCAGTACAACATGTGATCTACACATAGGTATCTAATGACTATTTAATGACATTTGACTGCCATCAAAAATCTGTACTCCCGCTAAAAATATTATTATTTAATATTATTTTATATAGGATGTGATACCGAAAGTTAAGCATGTCAAAAAAATGCAGAATGACAACAGCGGCACCAGTCAACCTTTGCTTTTTCATTACCTAATACACATGGATTGAACTGGAACAAAAAAATATTGCCCCAGTCTGAATTCCAATCCACACATCCCCAGCATCATCGATAGAAGAGTTGGGCTTCTTTAATAACTTACGGTTTCCAAACCCACAACCTACTGGCTGCTGTTGGCGGCTTGGCCGTAAGGGCCAGTGAGACTCAGAAAAGAGGGATTTTCTAAATGGGAGATTGACTGAATCTACCTACTACCCACGAGCAATTTGTTCGTTTTTCTCCTTACGAGTCACAAAGCAAAAAAAAAAAAACACTGCATTGTTCTTTAAAGTATTTGAAAAAAACCACACCAGCAGGCTATCGGTCTATTCCTTTGCTGGAATTTTGTTTATGTAAAGTCTTTACTGTGTCCCGCCTAGCATTTGTTTGCCCCATAGCTATATATGTAATCCTCACTGCAGCAAGAGATGCACTCTGAGTACGGACAGCGTGAGGATATTACTGCGTCGTTTCTGCCTCAGAGTACTTAAGACTCCTACGCTACAGAGGATGAAGACATCCTTATTCCTCTGGCGCTAAATTATTAGCACCTAATGTCATTTCATTTCAAGTGCTGGACAATGCTGCTAAATTATTTATAATGGGCGTCTAGGATAATCAACAAATTATACTCGGTCGGTTGTTCACTTATTTGTATTCGGCGCTGCAGTGTTTCTGGGCAGAATGGCGAGTTTGTATGCAGTGCCTGTATTTGTGGTCGTTTCCACCAGACTTCTGAGTTTCCTGCTGGAGTCCATCAGGCCTTGAATTGTCCTCGGCGTGAGACGGCGAGGCTGCATAAGCGCCCTGTGGCAGACTGGGGTCCGGGGTGACCCCTGCCTCATTCACTGTGCACCTTGCTGTCAGCTCCGGGTTCACCGTGACTCTGCACTGGATAAGCAGAGAAAGGAGATGGACTGATAGACAGAGGTGTGTCTGTACGCTTAGCTTGGAGTACTACAAACTCAACAATAAGCAATACTTGCCTCAATTGCTGCGAGATTCCCATATAGTACCAAGCAAATACGTCAAGGTCAAATTATAATAAAAAAAAACAGTCCAAAAAAGAGGCAATAAATAAATAAATTAATTAAAATGTGTTTAAAAGCAGGTAAAATTAGTAATAAACAAATAAAAAATTGTGTGCATTTTGAACAAATACAAGATGTGCAAAATTTTGCGACCATTTCATTAAAAAAAACATTTTTACATGCATAGAAATAAAACCTAAAGTAAAAACAACCAGTGAACCAGTTTGCATATATAGACTTTTAGCACGTTCCCTCGGTGCAAAGCAACATAGCTGTTAGTGTTTTTCAAGAGACATGGAGCAAAGCTGTTTTTTAACAAGACACAACACTGAGAACAGGGTAACAGAAGAAACAGATGACATTTAGCAGTGTGTGCCTTTGGCCACCGTTAATCATATCACACAGCTGGGATTACCGTAGACACTGCTGTCCCATTAAGCAACTTGCTGACATCTTCTGAATGCTAGTTTATGATTCCGCCACAAGAGGGCAGTGAAGGGACATTTTAGCGATGGTTGCGTATTGGGGCATAGAGGAGGTTTACGTGCGACCTGAAGACTGGGAGCGAGAAATTTGCGTGTGTGGGATGTCATGGGCATAAACGAGCAGATACCCAGTGTCTGGAGGCTCATGTATGTAAACACGTCGCTGTCTGTTTTTCTGTGATTCTCAGAGCTGTGGCACGTCATCTAGCTTCTGGCAAAGGACAATAAAATTGGCATGTAGGGAATGATTCCCGTAATTGATTCATTCTGAGACTCGGTGGTTTGGTGTAGCAAAGGTCATCTGATTTAATTCCGTTATTAAAAATAGATATTACTCTTCTAAGTTCAATATGACCAGCTCTGCTATTTGCATGCATCTCTGAAACAGTTTTCACCATATTACAGTTTAAAGCTGAATTATTTACTTTTATCTTTGGTAGTAATTTGGTATCTTAACTACCATTTTCATTTCATTTTTAGGTTTTGATGAATTCATTAAAACCAATAGTTATACGTTTTAATGTAACGTTAAGTACGTTTAAACTCATTTATCAGACATTTTCAAAAAGATGAATGTATCAGAATATTTCACAGAGCAAATTACACAGCCCATACACTGGCAATTGATTTCTATTATATCAATCAGCAGAATTGATGATTTTTAATTCATTTAAACTTTTATTGTTTGATCCTTATGAGTATTGGAGCAATTCCTGGGTGGCAGAGCTCAAGGCCCCCGTCTTGGCAATAAAATGAGAAGAAACACTGACCTAGTTAAGTCCCTCTGGAAAGTAGCCTATCGCCTCTCTCATACATTTACATTTCAATAACGGCTAACGGTTGTGTTAAATACCACATTAATCAATTTAAAGAACCAGTAAAAAAAAAATTAAAAATAAAGCACAGATCCAGTCTTACTTGAAATATAATGCTGCACGATGCAGACATTGGTAGACTTCTTCTCTCAAGCAGCGGGTTTTAAAGCACTGTAATAAACCTCAAACTATAAAGCTGCAAGCTTCTCACCTGTCGCATTTCAGGCTCAAAGCTACTTATCAAGCCTGCAACTTGATCTCGATCCACATCTCCCTGCAGTATGGATCAGCTGCTGACTGAATATACGATCCCTGCACTGCGATTTAACTCTGATTTATATATATATAAATATATACATGTGTGTGTGCTGGTGCTTTATGTAAATCACCCATCCATAAGAAAACTTAAATGAAATATTAAACTTACTGTTTTTGAGTTTGAATCCTTTAAAGGTTGGATCAATTGGTATGGAAGAACAAGTAATTATAATGACTCTCAAGCTTGGCTTGGCTAATTACAGAGGGTATACAGAGAGAATTAGAGAATGGCCAACATGCTACCACACACTGCTCTTTGTTTAAGGGCACTTAAACATGAAAATTAGTCTGTAAATGTGTTGCATAGGAGAAACATAAGAAGTAGTTCTATGTCTTTTACAGCAGTGGGCCATGAAATATTTATTTTTATTCTCCCAAGTTTTCTAGTTCTACCTTTTTTCCTTATTAAAATTTGCTTCTAATTCATCACCCCAACAATGCAAAGTTTAAAAAGTCAGTCAAATACTTTTTGAGTTATCATGCAACAGACCTGTCCCAAAACCACATGTATCCGCCACCCATGGAAAATAATGACACATAAGATTTATACAGTGTTTTTTAAAACCCAAAGATGCATCACAAAAAGTAAAGGTCAGCTTCATACACATTATCCCATCAATGATAAAACGTATTTACTGGACCTTTTCCAAAGATTGCACTGTATGGGGGAGGAACTGGAAATGATCACATTCTGACAGGCACATAGCCACGTAGTTTTGCACATTACACTTCAAAGTATTTGTTTTCCATTTTTTGTATTATATTGTATCTCAGCATTTTGTGTGGACAGCAAAGAAAGAATTTCATTGTACAGAGAAATGCACTTTTCTCCTGTACATTTGACAATAAAGGCTAGGAATCGTTCAGACACACAGCCAGTCACGGTTCATAAAAAGCGAAGAGTGACTGCAGGTGACATGTGACATTATGACTGTGATCATTCAGAAAGTATTTGATGGATCTTATTACTATTTCACAACAAAACATCACACGGATGAAGATCTACAGCTGGTTTCATTTTGAGATAAATTGCCCCAAAGCGAAGCAGCAGCACCGTGTGGATGTTTGGTCTTGTGAACACAGTAACTCTAACAGTATTTTACTGACAGATCTCTTACAAATAAAACTGAAAAATATTGCATCTCTTTTGGCGAAAATGGGCACGCAAGTCAGGGAGTAAAATATCTCATGGAGGTGGGGTTACCTAGCAGACTTGCTGGGACTAAATCAAAATAAAATGAGGCACCAGAGAACTAATTAACAAGAACTAATTTCCTACATATGTGTTACAGGTAAACCTGGAACCTGAGAAATATCCAGCAAAAATACGACCCACAAACATAATATGAAATCATTTACGGCACCACGGTTAATGGTACAGTAGAGTATAATAAATTCAATTGACCAGAATGGTATTATTAGAAGCCAGTCAGTTAGCATCTAAGGAACATCAGTAATGGTGCATTTCTGATATGAAGAGCTAATTGATTCCAATGCTGGAAAACTATGGAGAGAACTATCGCAAAGGGGAATGATAAGAGGACATGGAGGAACAATCAAATGAGAAGCAAACACTGGAGAGTGGAGTCCTTTGGCTGACAAAAACTGCAGGTAGCTCTAGCTATCGGAAGGTGAAGAGACTGGTGAATAGTGTAATGAGGAGAGCAAACAAGGCTAGCAGTGTTGTAGTATATGTGTGATGATTTTTATTCATCCCTACGAGGAAAGTGTATTTTCACATATCCCACCTGGTTCTCCTACGAGACACACAGGAGAAAGCAAAGTTTCGTGGTCGCAGCTCTGGGTCGCCCAGCGTCTAGCACCCCCGGAGAAATCGGGGTTAAAGGCCCTGCTCAATAGCCCAACTCTGTGAGCTACAGGACTCGAACTGGCGACCTCTGAGTCAGGGCCACGGAGCCCTAACGTGTGAAGCGCCACAGCTTCTCATACAGGGATTAGGGCTTTCCATCCTAGAAAAGACTAAGGATGACAGTAGCTCTGTGGAGCTTTTGGGTTCATCTGGCCTGATTTTGCGGATTCTATGCAGGTTGGACCGTGAAGGATATAGGCTGGAGGGCAACATTTTGCTTGGGGGGGACACAAATAGTTACTACTGAAGATTATGAATAAATCATGAACAAACACATTCTCTACTTAAGATCAAAGAAGCATCACGATTCATTAATGACGAACAAACATGACATCGGTCTTTCACTTATGTTATTCATTATTTCCTGTTATTCGTTCCTTCAATAGTTCCTTCAGTAGTTCACTATGATTTACAGAATTAACAGATACAGTAACAAATATAGTAACTACTTGGGATAAATGATGCGTCGCAATTCATTAATGATGAATAAACACGAGATCAATATTTTGCATGTTATTCATTAGTTGTTCCTACAGCACATCCTTTAGTAGCTATAAAGGTTTACAGAATTAAGAGATATAGTAACAAATATAGTACTTGTTTGAGATAAAAGATTCATTAATGATGAACAAACAAACATGGCATCACTTAGTCTGTGGTTAATTAATATATAAGTAATAGCAAAATAATAAATTATCTGTGTCCCCGCAGGTGAAGCGTCATCAACTTCAGGAGGGACACTAAGCTGCGATATTTGCCATACAATGAGCTCCAAGACAAATTCGATGCTAAATCAGGCTCCAAAGATCTCAATTTCCTCTGGGTTCCAAGCAGACTAATTTGGTTTTGTCATACTTTTCCACTTCACCCTGAAAGAAGATGTGATTATGTAATAATACAAATATTAGGCATATTAGCTATCCATCGTAATTATGATGTAAAGTGTTGTAGTTAAGGCCAACTCAGTTTGATTACTTCAGTGTTTTTCGAGATTTTAGTGAGTTTGATGTGCTTCTTCTTATTTAAGGATTACTTTAGGATAACACCTCGGGCCGACGGTTTAAATTACTCTAAGAGCATTTTAAAATGATTTGTTTTAATGCTGTAAAATAAATTCGTGAAAATGTAAGCTTCCACTGAGCTTACAGTAGTATTCTGGGTACATGTTTGTTTTGGCTTTCACTGATAAGAGATTTATGGACGTTCAGCTAGTGTACTGGAGGTGTCCGACAGGCAGAGTACAGGCAAGAAACGACCCTCCAATAAAATCCAATTACCTGATGTCATAGTTAATTTATTTAAAATGAAAACAATGCGTCTTATGGGGATTAATATTCTTTCACTCATTAGCATATTTTTCAGAAATTCATTTGTCACCCATAACTCATGTGTAGCATGAGACGTATTTGATTACATTGTCTACACAGTCATACCGCTAATATGACTTTGTGTAAACAAAGCTTGAATACAAGGACAGGTTGACCTTGAATGCAGGAAAGGTGATTCAAAATGAGCACGGATTTTTGTTTTAATTGAATAAAGGGCTGGCACATTTAGATTCTTAGTGTTACCAGGATGTGTAGCTAAACAATTTAATTTATGCTGACAGCATGAAAAGAGCCCCCCCCCCAAAACTAATTGATCTTCAAGATGAACTAACCAAGATCGGAAGAACAAATTTGAAAGGAAATGCAAAGAATCTTGGGTTTCTACTCACAATAGCTACATGTGCGTCAACCCGCCCAGTAGTGAGACCTAGCTCAGTGCTGGACACAACGGACTCAGCCTGTTTTTAAGAAGGCAGTAATGCACTATGAGTATGTCGAATGATTCAAATGATCAGCATAATCAATGTACCAGCAAAACAAACTTGAATGTTACTTTGCTGGGTTGGATAAACTCCAAACACAAATGCTCTCTCTCTCTCTCTCTCTCTCTCTCACACACACACACACACACACGTTGCGTAAACATATCTTTATGGGGACTGCTCATTCATTTCTTTGGGAAAAATGCTAATGCTAACTGTAACAACCTTAACCCCTACCCCAGCCCTAATACCTATAACAACCTTAACCCCTACCCAGCCCTAATAACAGCAACATAATAACAATAGCAATAATAATAATAATAATAATAATAATAATAATAATAATAATAATAATGAGTGCAGTGATGCAGTGAGGATGAGGTGGCCTCTGAAGTCGCAGTGTAT
>JAODUD010000082.1:9789304-9804222 GCA_026784285.1 Stomatorhinus walkeri | reverse complement strand
ACTAACGAGTCACATGACACTGGGGGGGGGGTGGGGGTGGGGGGGTGAGCGTTGTAGCTGCTACATACCGAGCAGGTCCGACTAGCAGGTACGGCTTATTGTAGCCATAGTCTCAGTCTTACTCTGGAGAATCTCTAAACATTCCCAGGTCATGTGGGAGATTAATTCCCTCCAGGGGCGGATTAACTGCTCTGGGGGCCGTAGGCTGACATATCGAGGAAGCCATGAGAGAGAATTGAAAATGACGAGATGGCAATAATCCGCTAATCAGTCCACTGGTCAGCCCACGGGCTGCTGACAATTAAGCTTACTGACTGGGCGGATCTTGTAATACAACTTGCCTGCTGGCTTGGTGGATCAATCGGTCAGATTTAGTAAGTCTAGCCTTTCCGTTTGTTCCGAGGTGGGACAGACCCCTGTGCATTAATCAGGTCCTGGTTCCCTCCAGCATGGCCAGGTCCGGCTCTGAGGGCGCGTGGCTGGTTGGATATGTCCGGGACAGCTCCTCTGGGAGATGACGGACTCGCATCCTAATAAGAAGCCTGTCCCATCTCATCTGGCTCCTCTCAATCTGAAGGAGTACCAGATCTATTTTAGAGTCCCCCCCCACAAGCCTTTGAACCCCTAACCCCGTCATGGAGTGTGAAGCCATCAACCCGGCAGAGAAACATCATTTCAGAAGCTCTAGGTCCGTTTTCATCATCCCATGTGAAAGAGACTGTGAGGTATTTAAAATCCTTATGCTAGGTGCAGACTCTGGTGCAGATGTCTGCCTTGTCTTTTGTGAATAAAGTTTCTTTTGACTGTGAATAGCTGCTGACTGACTCTGTTGTAATGCTATCGATCTTAGAAATGCATCCAATAATTCCAGGCGTTAAAGAGGATCGAAGATCTTTGCTTTAATGTATAGTACTATTTATGCTGACCGGAAGCATTATCGATAACCCATCACAAACATCTGATCCATTTAGTTTTCAACAAAGCTGTTTCTTGCAGATCCATTGAGATGCATAATTCCACTAATCTGGCGATTGAATGGAAAAGGGGAAAAAAAACAATTTATTGATAAGAAAAGAACATTATTGGATATCAGCTTTTCAACCAGATCTATGATATTGTCATTTTTCTGGACCAGAATCCAGCAGAGTCAGCGAGTGAAAGAAAATATTCAGATGTTGATCAAAATTGTCTCAAGTGAAGTCAGAAAGGAAAAAAAGTTAACCAGCTAACTGCCAATCCTGAGCACGGTCAGGGGAACTATGCACGGTTAGGGACCAGCTCTATTACAGAAGCCGGGGTGTTCCCCAGATCATCTCCGTTGGAAAAAGGAATGATTTGGGGGCAGCATGTGGCTCAGTGGGCTGAGCCTGTGTGCTTGTAGCCGCAAGGTTACCAGTTCAAACCCAGCCTCAGCCTGTCTGTGGGTCCTTGAGCAAGGCCCTTGACCCCCAGCTTCCTGGGCGCCGCTATGGGTGGCTGCCCCTTGTGGACAGCTTGCCCTACAAAGAGCAAGTTGAGGGAGGCATAAAAAGGAATTTCCCCATGGGGATAAATAAAGGATTGATTATTATTTTAGAGAATCACTAAGCAACTATCAACTTAGGGGCGTCAGTGTGCTGTAGGTACACTTTTGCTGCAGAGGTACCGTGACACGTTTCTCTGATTTTTTTGCACTTAATAACGGGTGACGTGCTGCGTTGTGGGGTGGGATCCTATTCCTTGTGTGCGGAGTTTGCATGATCTCCGTCCGTCACGCGGGATTCCACCCACTGTGAAAAGACCTGCCGTTATTTTACTGGATATCGCTGACTTGTGATGGACTAGCGTCCCACCTGGGGGGTACCCCTGCCTTCTGCCCTGTGTTGCCAGAAGCCTCCAGCCACCCCCCCCCCCCCGTGTCCCTAACCAGGATTAGTGCCTGGGGAATGGATAAATATGAAGCTCCTCACGAAATTGAGACCTTACAGTATGTCATTAGTGCCAGTGTGGACAGCTGAGGTTAAGGCTCCATTGCATGCAAAGGAGATCTAATTTAGTGCCAATGTCAGCATTTTGTTGAAACTGATCCTGAATTATGCCAGTCAGGAATTTAGACATGCCTATTGAGCTGCCAGTGACGAAGGTCGTAGCTGCAGTATCAGATCTCGTTAGCCCTGAGAGCGGGCAACACGAAAAGCTCATTCTGAATCAGCGTATGATCATAATGCAGCTAACGCAGGAATAACAGCCTACCATAAGCCAGCAGGCATTGTGTGTGTGTGTGTGTGTGTGTATGTGTGTGTGTGTGAGGGGCGAGGGGGGGGGATTGGTTATATATTACATTGTAGGGATCAAATGTCGCTCCTCACAAGGGAAACTCAATTTAATTAAAATCTGTGGCTGCAATTAAAAAACTAAAAGTGTAAGAAGTCTTGATTGTTTGGTTACTTATGGTGGACGTCGGAGCTGGGTAGGGGTTACGGCTGTCATGCTCTGAATATGGATTATGCTCATAGAAATGAACGGATGGACCCTACAACAAAGTTTAGGTTTACGGTTGGCACAATGCAGTCAGGCAGTGTTCACCTGGCATCCAGCAAACCCAGACTCATCCTTCAGACTGCCAGACAGAGAAGTGTGATTTGTCACTCCACAGAACACGTTTCTGCTGCTCCAGAGTCCAGTGGCAGCGTGCTTCACACCACTGCATCCGATGCTCGGCACTGCGCTTGTGATGTGAGACCTGCATGCAGCTGCTCAGCCATGGAAGCCCGTTCCATGAAGCTCCCAGTGCAGTTCTTTTTTACTGGAGTTAATGTCAGAGGAAGTTCGTAACTCTGCAGTTATTGAGTCAAACTGCTGGTGACTTTTACACACTTTGTGCCTCAGCACTCGGTGACCCCGCTGTGTTACTTTATGTGGGCTGACACTTTGTGGCTGAGTTTCTGGTGTTCCCAAATGCTCCCACTTTCCAATAATTCCAACCTACAGTTCACCGTGGAATATCCAGCAGGGAAGAAATTTCACAAACTGACTTATTGTAAAGGTGGGACCCTATGACTGTACCACACATGAATTCACTGAGCCCTTCAGAATAACCCATTGTTTCACAATGTGTGTGTGTGTGATATTGCAGGAGCTATATTACAGTATGTCATCGTTTTCTTCATCTGACGAAGGCTTTGGATAAAGTGCTAATGTTTTTGGAGGGGTACTGTACTTGAACCATTGCTCGAACATCTTTCTGTTTCCTACCCATTAATACTCATGACGAATCGTAGAGTAGATATGGTAATGATAGATTACCGACTGTATGGAGATATATTTAACAGTAGACCAAAGTTTAACGAAGACCAGTGTATATACTTGTGCAACATCAGATTACTGGGCAATTGTGAGACACAAACACAACCAGCTGAACAAGCCCCTCACACTGTAACACCTTGTCACGGTCCATGTATACTCAAGCAATGGGAAGGCCTCGCTCAGTTGTTTCCTCTTTCAAATATCCATAACACATCCTCTCAGGAGATTGCAGGATCGGGAAATATATCACAGGATCAAGTACACTTTCTGCGGCAGTTTCAGAAAAAAATATGTTTCAAAATAAAGACCTTTATCTACACTCTAAGGTTGCTGTTTATCAGATCATTGGAACTTGGATTCGTCAAACTGTCAAACTGATGGGAGATTTTCACATTAAGTATCTGCAGCACATTCTGGGCATAACCTGGTATGATCACGTGTTATATATTGACATACCTGCAGAAGAATGATATGAGGAATACGGAGGCCGCGATAAGCCAGCACCAGGTACGCTGGGCTGGTCTAAAGAATTGTGGGAAATTCGCACACAAACACAGTGTCTTCGCATGACACACCACGGGGAAAGAGGCGCTTCAAAGGTTTCAAACAAGAGAGGAGAGTTATAGCCGTAACTGCAAGCGCAGGAGTAAACTTAGCTGCAAATAGATGCATTAGCTCTCGCGCAGTTGACTTCATTGTTACATCGTAACCATTCGAGAGACAGGAGTGGAAGTCATCATCGGACAAGATGCACGATACCTTCACATCTACAGGGCTTATTTTTGCCATTACGTGGGGTTATGTGTGATGGATGAATGGCGAAAAAGACATTGCAGCACTGGGGAAAGTGGGGTAATTTTCCTAAAACCCCAGTTGCCATCTTCCTACATCTCTACAGGTAAGTGCTGCGTAAATGTAGCCACTCATAGCTTTAATGCTAGCAATTCTGGCCTTTCTTTAGTCTAACACAGTTTCTGTTTTTATCATGAAATATATAAATAGAGTGTATATAAATATAAAAGAAATAATGTAACTGCTTGTATGTCCTATATATATATATCCATCCCGATGCCTCAGTTCTGCATGCTACAGCAGCCTGCTGTGAACCTCTTCAGCCTCTTATTAGAGTTCTCTCCGCTCCGTCCATGGCTGTGAAGCACCATTTACCTTTTAAACATTGTTCTACCATACTGACAAAGGGGGTGTGGGGGGGTTACTTGCCATGTTTCTCATTCGGGGATTGTTTTGCGTTCCCCGCCTCTGTCACTTGCCTCTTTTAAGTACGGGCTCTTGCCAACCCCCTGACGCCAAACTGCGGCCATCTGGGCATGAAATAAATGCTTCATATGCGGAGCAGAGGTTCAGGGAAGAGCTTCAGCCTGGCCTGCTATTAACCCTTCAGCCACCATTTTTTCCACAGCCATTTCATAATAGCTCTAATATTTCCCAAAGAGATTCCAATATAAATCATTTCCTCTAATGAACCAACTTAAATATTCTTTAAATAATTTAACTGTAAATTCGTTCAATCTTCGTTCACATAAATTCAGCACTCTGCAAAATATTGTCTTCATACAAATCCTTTCATCTATATAGATTTCACACCAATTCACTTACCTTGTAGAAGCCCAGGACGCATTCCTGATTTGGGAGATTTGATGCTATTGACTCCCATATGTGTGTGTATATATATATATATATATATATTACATCTGTTTGATCTCTTCTTCTTAATATCCTGGGAGAGAAAAAGCACCTTCTCTTTCATTGTTTCTGTGATATAATTATATTTAGATGAACATAGATACAGTTGTACTTTCTGTTTGAAGTGAAGGGTTTGCAACAAAAATAGTCAAGTCTTGCTTTGTTTAAACCTCATATCTAGAATTTTCTTTCACAATAATATGTTTATCTCTATTCTGAGTTCCATATATGTGACCTGCCACTGGCTAATTTTAATAATTGTCCTGACAGTAACGTCTTGTTAAAAAAGTAGTTCAAAGCCATCTTACTGAGGCCTTTTGCTAAACAACATGCTGTTAACTGTTATTAAATTCACAAACATGTGCCATTATTTTGCTGTTTTCCAGTACTGACCGCCATGCTAGCACTCGTGCTACTTTCTGTTGATTGGCTAGCCAGTAATTAATCACGCAGGCCGCGCTTAAGGGCAGACGGGCGGCTTGGTGGGGTTTTATGAGAATGTTCTTCAATCCCCTAATAAAGACCGTTCTGTGAATGCATTTTATATGCTGCCTCATATTAGTCAGTTTAGAAAGATATTGCATAGCCAAGAATACGTGTTATTGTTATGCTTGTAGCAAGCAAATAATGTATCTGTGAACTGATGAGCTAATATATGCATTACATAAGTCTCAGAAAATCTCACAGCTGAGGGCCACAAAGAAAATTGTGGGGAACGCCAATGAATCTCTTCTCGGCGGACATTTAAGTACAGTGCAGATATAAGTACAAAGGGTGGTGACTTTGGCGAGGTGGATGCAGGCCAAAGCTGAATCGCGACTCCTTTGTTGTGTTTTTGAGAGGTGTTTAAGGTTACCCACATGACTGCTGCAATCTGGTGTTGGCCCTAGGGGCGTCATAAAGAACTATGCGGTTCTGATCCGGAGAGCCTTGTGTCAGCTTGTGCTTTGCTGTAATTAGACGCCCTGAGCACAGTGGTGTTAAGCACAGGCTGCCTTAGAGCGATGCCAGTGACAATCTGCTGCCCGACTCAAAACCAGACCATGCATTAAAGCTGTTCAAAGTTTACATCATAAACAGCATCCCTGCTGCTTTATCTGGAGACGTGGGTTTCATCCCGGTGCTCTGTGCTTTAAGGCTGCGCCAAGGCTGTCACAGAGGCATCACAGTATTGCTGGTGCAATATTGTGCCGATTTAGGTCATTTCGTTTAATTTCTCAGTGTGGAGTGGAAGCGACGCTTCTATCGCATTTCAACCCATCTACTGCCGCTCCCTGGACACCCCGGCGCGGCGGACACAGCCCAGCTGTCCGGAACAAGGCAGCGCACATGCGGTCACAGACGGCCTCTCATCCGCACATCTGCCTCATGCTTCATTAGCCTGCAAAGCCCCCGCAGATAGCGTGGGATGCGGTATTAAAGCTCTCCATCTGTGTACAAGGCACTCCGCAGATGACTGCAGGACCAGCCAGTTGCAAACTCGCAGCCTGGACTGGATGGATGGATTCGCTGTGATGCATCTCACATTCTGGTCCGCTCTTCATCAGAACTGAAACAGAACCTGGGCAGGGGAACACTGAAACTCTTTCACTTTTGTCCAAGTTGATTTTTAAACATAGTGAATATGTTGTAGCTGTTTTTGTTTTGCTAACACTATATTTAAGAGAGCACAAATAATATACTATTATGCTCTGAATTAATCATGAACCAGTTATTGTATTAATTAACCACTAACTAACTCTTAGTTACTTGCAAATTACTGATTATGTACTTTGAAGCTAGTAAAGCTTAGTATTAACATAACATTTATAAAACTATCACTTTATAATGTACATGAACATTATCTACCCACAATATTATTAATCATGATTCTAATAAACTAATAAGTAGGTTTGTTCAAGTAAAAAAAAAGAGACATGGGACTTCAGCATTACTAACGTGTTGGCTACTTAGAGACTAATCTCATGTTCATTAATCATTAACGAATTGTAGTGCGCATCATTTATCTCAAGTTGATACTATTTTTTTGTTCATGATTAGTATTTGAGTAGTGACTGAGTTACTAAGGAACAGTAACAGTGGTACTTGTGTTTTATACACAACATAACCTGATAACTAGAATCCATCCATCCATCCTCTAAGTTCATATCCTAATCAGGGTCAAGGGAGGCCCTGAAAATATATTACATTTTTCAGGATTTTATTTTATTATTAAGTATTATACCTATATGTCAAAACACTGTTTTTCACACACTGCAGTAACAACTTCCAGATCCCAATGCGTTATATTATATTCTTTTAGGCAGCCATATTTGCTTTCAGTAGGGCTTAGGAAATGAACGTGTGGTCATATAAAACCACTGTCTTGGATTTGGCAGTTAGCTACACTGAGGTTAATTGTTCACCTGAACATAATGTCTGTGCGCACCCCCTACTTCCTATCTAGAACATGAAAAAAGGAAAACATTTACAAGCCGCTACTGAAGACCTTTAGGGCGCGTTGTACTTCTATGCATTATAAGTATTCCGTGACTCGAGGGATATTCGTGTGGCTCAGTCGCTCAATGGCCCAAGTCAATGGCTTTCGGTTATAATGGAAGTGAAATCAGCTCCTCTGAGCTGTTATTCACCAAGTGCCACTTGTCTTTCACAGCTGGTGACCCCTGACATGCTTGTGGGAAACTGCAGAGAGGCCGTGAAATGGGACACTTCTCGCTTTCAGGGACTTCCGATGCTGCCATTTAAAATATCACTCGTAATGGACTATGCCTGTGCAAAATAAAGTGCGGTCAATCACATTCGAACAAAATCAGGTCTCCAGGTCTCCAAGAAAAATGTATTACTTTGACTTTGTATAGTAAATGAGTTTGCATGATATTTTTAAACATGTAATAGTATAGCATTGCTGATTAATAAGACACATGTGACAGAAATTCTGAAAAGTATATATGTTTTGTGAAAGATTTATGGGATGGAAAATGTGACAAGTAGAACATTATGCATTTTTATGTCAGTTCTGATTAACTGTTGCACTTTGTGCCACTAAAACAGTGGAAGCAAAATTTGCAGACTATCATAACCTTCGCGTTACACAAGGCGTGTCGTGCGTTAATCAAGAAGAGGAGTGAAAATTATGCAGTCCTGTCCACTGGTGTGTGAGGTCTGTTACGCCTTCCGTCACTCATGCGACTGATGCTTAGGACGTGTGCTGGTGTCCTTGTCGTTTTCACCCTGTGTGAAATCTGAACAGGACTTGTCTATGCTGCCGTCTTTGTATAATAAAAAGTAGGATTAAGCAGTTTGACAGCAGGTTGCCCAGTGAGGCGTTCGCTATGGGGGCAGTCACAGAAGGAATGTGTACATGATGATTTAATGTTTGGTTTTCAAGCACAATGGATTAACTGGGCCTGGTAATGCAGAGCCATGTATTGACTTCACGTTTTAGTTCTGGATGCTGACCAAAATAAATCAGTCTAATGTGATCTTTGTTTACATGGGTGTGAGGGGTGATGGCTTATAGGTTATATACTCCTTTCTACTTTATCCATATCAGGAAATCTACAGTAATCATTGTGAGGCAGCTGCGCGAGCATCATGCAGTAATGACATAATCCTTGATTTAGGTGGAATAGAGCAGGCGGAAGAGTCAGTAGGGTTACGACAGAGAGCAAGCCAGTTACTAAATGCTAAATTGGAAAAGTGAAATAAATCAATTTCTTTTGACATTACTATTTATATGATCTCAAATTTCTGATTGAATTGGAAGCTTGTCTTTGGAATGGAACTTAATACTTGCAATACATCAATACTAATGTTGTTAAATACATTCTATTTTTTTAAGTATGCTATTAGTATTTTAATCATATCATTAGAATTAACATTTTGGATTGTTTCTCTTCGTGTAGAGGTCGAATCGTAGTCCAGTTTTATTTTAAGGATTATAGAAATGAAAGGAAATTAAGATAATATACTACTGCCGTGAGAACTAAAACAACAGGCAATGCAGCAGTATCTGAGCTCTGAGTTAAATACTGGTGCAGCAATGCAGACCCAACTGCTATTTATAATACCCTACAAAGGATAAAATAAACAGTAAACCATTAATGTAAAATGTATAGCCTAAATTTTCCTGAGTCATCCCAGCCTTATAGATAAATGTCCTTCTACTTTCCAAGCACCTATCCCGGTCAGCGTCACAGAAGGCCTGGAGCTGATCCCAGATTGTACAGGGCACAACCAGGACAGGATGCCAGGCCGTCACAGGGCATGTACTCTACAGGCAACTTAGTTAGCTTCACTGCATGGAGAAAGGTCACACGACATGAGATGTATATGCAAACTCTATGTACGTGAAGCAAAGGTGAGAGTTTAATCCCCCAATCAAGCAATGTGGCGTCACGCTACCATCCACTGCGTTACATCCTCATGTGGCTTAACTTTATCGTTAAAGCGAAAAGAGCATATTTGCCTGATTTTTGCTGTGTCACCTAAAACTGAAGAAATGGTCTTAGCGTTAGGAAAAAAAAATTTAGATTTTCTATAGTAGAACAACTTGTGGTCCAATTGATGGTTCCTATTTAATCATGTGTCTTCGCCTCTCTGAAAAAAAGCAATTTAGTCCTTTACGCAAATCAGTTCAAAAGATGGATGTGAATAGCGAACAGCGGATGTGAAATACGTTTCGGTTTAAAAAGCGCTGACTTTGGTGGGGGCGCTTTTTGGCAGTAATTGCTCATAGCGCTAAGCCTGATTTGTGTCACTCTGCGTTAAGTCAGTGTTTTCCCCCTCCCTGCATAAGCTAGCCAAGTGTTTGCTGACCAGCTGTAAGCAGGACCTCAGCGGATTGCAGTAAACCAGGGTGAGCCACAATACGCTAATAGCGATAAGAGCATGGCAGAGGGCCCAAGCCTTGGCACCAATGAAATGCTGATGACTGGCGGGGGGTGTGTGTGTGTGGGGGGGGGGACAATTCCCAGGACAGACTGTAAAACCCAATTACCTGCTGACTACTCAAGGTGGAGCTGTTGAATAGTGAGTATGCGTAGGCATTTACAGGGATGAAAATAAGTTTATTAAGGTACTGTTCCAAAAGGGAGGATAGTGTATGTGCAGAGGCGGACATTTCAGGCCCAGGAAGTACAAATCCAGGCCAAGATTTTGTTTCAACCAACCAGTTGAGTATAAAGATTCGCAGTCACAGATACTCAGCGGGTTGGTTGAAACAAAACCTTGGCCTGGATTTGTACTTTCTGGGCCTGAAATGTCCACCCCTGTGTGTGTAGTAGGGTACGTCTGAGAACAGACAGCAGCGGATTGCTGTAGGGTGCTGCTTGGCATCGATTTGCCCTGCCGTAAGGGGCTGTAACCCCGTTTACGCTGTCGGGGGTTGCAGGGACAACCTGCCGCACTCATCAGTCTGGGGAAGAGGTGTCCCCGGTGAAAACCTCTGCTCTCACAAGCAGAGTCGCTTCCTTCTTTACTAAATATGTATATATCTAAGCTGTATCATGGAAACTCCATGTCAAATGTCCTAATTTATATTTATCCTGCTTTTATCAGTTAGATATTCTAATTTAGTCCTTCCTTCAGGTGCCTATCCCATTCTAAGACAATTCCCAGGACTTGCAATTCCAAAGTCCATACTTTAAACTCTTCAATCAATCAATTTTGCAACTAGATAAGAGCTTGGGAAGGTGGGGGCAGATTTTTTTTTAAATGTCTGGATGTTGATCCAGCTAAGACACTTTTTTAAAAAATTGTGGAATTGTCAGCGTCTGTTTTTTAGCATGAACGGTGCCTATGAATCTGTGTGAATAGCATGGGGATATAGTGTGATTCAAATGAAAAATCAGAGTGGGAGGCTTTGTCTTCGTAGCTGGCTTTGCAATTTGATACCATCTGATATGGGGAATTATGACCAGAGATCTGTGGAATAAATATCAAGAAAAAACAGGACGACTAGGCAACGGGTCTAGACCTCAAAAGCTTAGATTACTGTCTAGTTCGGTGTTAATTGCTGTCTGGTGAAACCTCGTGTAGTTAAACTTCAGTTTGATTCCATTCTTTACGTTACAATGTGACATAGATGTTGACCCTAGAAAGTTAATTCACTGCATGCATGAGATTGCAAGCAGAGTTTTATTGTCACTGCCATTACGGGTTTAATTACGTTTTAGAGGAGCAGGGGGAGGTTGCAGAGTGGCGCAGTGGGCGGCAGCATTGCCTCACACCTCCATGTGCGTGGAGGTTTCCTTATGTTCTCCTTATGTCGTTATGGAGTCTCCACCGCCTACTCTAGTTCCCACCCACAGTACAAAAACATGCTGAGATCAACTGGAGTTGCTGAGTTGCCCCTCGGTGTGTACGGTGTGTGAATGAGCCCCGTCCTGGGTTGGCGCCCCATCCTGGGTGGTTCTCTGCCTTGTGTCCATAGACTCTGCACCCCCTGTGACTCTGAATAGAACACGTGGTCACAGAAGATGAATGGATGAGCATGGGGAGTCGTGCCAAATGGTCACTTTCAGGAAACTTTTGGTTCCCCTTATTTACAACATTCTGCTCTTAACATGCGCAGGTTTCAGGTAATCCATCATGAATTTCCCAAAAGGTTAAAAACCATCCTCTGTTGTGTCAAAGTCATAGATTGATATGTCTTGGTGTCAGGGATACATGCTTGTAGGCGCTGCTCACCAAACAGGTACTCTACAGAGAGGTATTTAAGTTCTCTTACGTACTTGTCCCCTGGAGAGACTCAGTGGCAGCTACTCCCCTTCAGCAGAGTGCTCGTCTCTTCATGGAAAATACCCACTTAGTTGTCGCCAAACAAACCGTCGTCGCCTTTATCACGCATACCGACGTACCTCCCCAAACTTACATGGAGCTGATCGTCTGACGTTCGCTCCTCTCTATTATAAGGTCCCTCTTGAATGACGACAGTAGCGGCAGAAATAACCTTCAGCGCCGTAACATGTAGCTCTGGGAACCGTCCCAAGTGGTAATCATGCTGATTGCTGCAGCTGATTAGCCGCACACGCGGCAGAGGGGGAATCAGCAGGCAGTCGCAGGAATGTAGGAAATGCGTGCATAACTTCCACTTATTTGCCCTTTATAAGTTACCTATTACTGTGAAAATAAAACCTAATACCTAGTATGTACTGGTTATTCGCTGGCTTTTATGGTAGGTTCTTGTCCAATTCTGGTCATAACATGAAATCTAAGTCTCTGCCCGGTTTTAGCCCCGCCCACAGCAGAACAGTCACAAGTCCGTGGGCCCCTGAGCAAGACCCTTACCCCCCCCCCATCTCCAGGGGTGCTGCACGTTGGCTGACCCTGCGCTGTGACCCCCAAGCTATGGAGAGCAAGACTGGGTCAGCAAAGAAATTCATTTTAATATACCTGCATTTGTACTTGTGCAAACGGCAAATAAATGATTTATCATTATCATTGTTGTTAACAAAAATCAAAACATCACACGGCATATAAGACGGAATTAAATTTCCTGGAGCCCCAATGTCCTGGTTCACCTGCCCTGCAGGAGTGCTGTGGGCCTTACGAGCGAAGATTAATACTTAAAACTTCTAAGGATTAAAAGATAAGAGAATCGGAATTAAGTTTTTTTTTCTTTTTATCAAACACCGAAGTCTGGGGAACACATGCTCGCTGTGCTATTCGTGCATTTTTGCCAATGTTAATGTAAAATATATATAAATACGAATAACTTCCCAGCACTCCCTCAAGCTGCAGCGGTACTTTCCAAAGTATCTTTATTTTAAAAGCTATACTTGACATAGCTGTTATATTTGCTATATTTTGTTATATTTTTATTTGCTTCTTGTGTTCTTTGCTTCTCAGGGTCTCCAGTTCCTAATGAAATGTTCCGGAATAATAAGCTCACTGATCATCATGATTGAAAGTCGCCCAGTTCCTACAAGGCAGGTGAATTTCTTGATTTCTCCACACAGGGGATTATGGGATGTTTTCATGGGCTAAGAAGACAAATAACAACATTCGTGGTTCCCTTACTCATGTCTAGAAATGTCACAGAGCCTCATATATCATGCTCAAAGGCCACTATTTTTTTTTACTGCAGAGTAGCAGGAATTAAAATAGATAGCTTCATTTTTATTGGGTCCGTAACCCAAAGCTAACCCTAACACAAACGCCACGGCAGGATGCTTTAAGCGATAGATGTCCCGGTTTTGTGATTCTTATAATCCCGGATTTAAAACTGGTATAATCTCCCCCTTAACCTGATTAAAACAAGATGTTTTTTTTTCTAAATCTCCACCTTGTGCTGTTAAGACTGAGTGACATCATTCAGAAACTGACACCTTAACACAAAATTAAATCAGTCAAAATTTGAATTGTTGGTAATGCTACCCATCCTTTAGTTTGCATATAGTTTAGTTATAAGGATATCTTTGAATCCATAGTCATTCCTCCATCCATCCATCCATCCATCCATCCTCAGCAACCACTATTTTTTATGAGGTTAATCTGGAAACTATCCAAAAAAGCTTAAGTTGTTAGACAAGGGGCACAGAGAAGTCAGTCTCCGGATACCCAGACATAAACACATTGTCTCATACAGCCGAGCACTAAGGGGGTGACTCAGGGCCTCTGATGTGTCAGGGGGGAGAAGAGAGGATATGGACTGGGCATAAATAAAGAGGAGACTTGATTGAACTCGCTTCCCCAGGGGCAGCAGACAACACCCCCCTGGCGACTGACTTTCATGTGCTTGTCGAACTGCATGTTTCAGCTCGTTGCAAAGTCTGCTAGCGTTTTGTGGATGTTTAGTTTTGAAGATTAGCCAGAAAAATGATTCATGTCTGCCTGTTGTAAACAGTCAAAACAGTGAAAAATGCAGGGCGTGTACAGTTATTTTACAATTTCCCGTCCTTATCAGCTTATAAATACCATAAATTATAGTTACACTGCATGTGGAAAGAGGCATGATGGAGTACGTACATCATAAATAAACCATGACTCTGATAATGCAAGGTGATGCAAGTGGCAGTTATTGCCCTAAAGTCCTCGATTTGCATATAAAAGCAACCCTCAGAGTGGCTTCTTCCTCTTAAGTCACAGGCAAAAACTTGTATTTCAATAATTTGAGAACAGCATTAATGTGTTTAAATGTGTACATATGCCTACCAAACCAATTAGTCTCTATTTTAGTTCCATTTCAGTCTTCTGTGAACTTTGTCTTTGGGTTTTATGTTTATGCTAAGGAAACGCAGCTCTTAGGCCAAATTCTGCAGATCATAAATGAAATTATCAAATGTGAAGGTATAGACAGGGACAAATAAAAGGTACATATTTTGATTAATTACGAATACCACTGTGCAACAGTGTTTTTGTAGAAACTGAATCAGCTAAAGGTTGAATTTGAATATTTTAAAGTATTCAGAGTGTAATATACTACCAGCACCAGTATTACTATACACTTTGGCAGAATATAATGACTGACTTAAATTTTTTTCACTTTACTTGTCCTTGTTTCTTTTTGCATCTTCATAATGGGAACTGTACTGACCATCAAAGTATTTCTGTCTCTGTCTGCCCTGCTATCAAAATCAAGCTTCAGGAAAAAAATCCTCTGAAAAAAAAAACAATTCAATTCAATTCAATTCAATTCAATTTCAATTTCAATTTCAATTTCTTTTATATAGCGCCTTTCACAACATAGTCACCCCAAGGTGCTTTACATAGGTGTGCTGCAATACACTCCTACATCAATTATACAGAATAATTCAAAAATAGTGAAAAGGGAAGAGAAAGAAAGAAAGAGAGACAGACAGATAGACAATGGAGGGCAGAAACCAAAAGCTCCCAGTTGGGGAAAAAACTCCTCACAAATGTAAAGCGATCAGCCCAACCATTCACATTACTGCAAAATATTCTTAATAAGAAATCACCAACTTTTA
>JAODUD010000082.1:9736405-9747514 GCA_026784285.1 Stomatorhinus walkeri | reverse complement strand
ACCTGTGCAACCTCTGTAGGGTGCAGGTATCGCCTCAGGCTACCAGCAGTGACACTGACTGCAGCCAAATGCAAAACTAGGGAAAAACAGTCTGAAAAGATGAGGAGGGAAAATGTCAGAGCGCCCCCCATTAAACCACTCCTGTTTGGGGGGGTCGTCTCATATTTGCCCCTCTAGTGCAGCTGTTGTTAATTTCATTAACACCAGAGCAGCTGAACCTGATCAACAGCCCCCTCTGCTACTTAACTGACCAGATGAACATCCCAGAAGTTTAACTGACCTGATGCTATACTCTGATTGTCCCTTTCATTTTTTGAGCAGTGCCTATGACTCTGATATGGCCCGGAATGCTTCAAATTATATAAATATGAAGTTTCCATAAAATAAGACAAGCTCACCTTGATTCATATCGCAAGACTTCAGTGAGTGAATATCCTTATTTATACTGCACCGTATGTTTTATATGTGTACTTTTGAGAGGCTTGTAACACAAAAAAATGTAGAATGTTCTTCAGTAAAAGGTACTAGAATAGCATAGAATAGAATAGCATAGAATAGAATAGAATACTGATGCATTATTAATAATGTAGGGAAATTCTCTGTTTTCTATCACCCCATCTTTTTTTTTTCCACGAGACACACATGTAGGTGAGCAAACCCTGGGGGTCACAGTGAACGGTCAGCCACTTATTTGACAATTCTGGTGAGGCTGAATTGAATGGACGACATTCTGATGAGAGGCTAACAGGGTCAGTCTGTCGATCCTCACGCCACCCCCAACACGCTATCCGTTCAACTTATATGCTTATACTTTAAGATATTATTACCAGGTTTATCAGCTTAATATGCACATACCACTTGAGAAACTCACCTCCGCTTGTGATTAAATGTGTTGCTTAGATACAATCCAAGCCAGAAATTGTTAATTGCTAAACCCATAAGCAAGTTGTTCAGGGCCGTAACAAGTGATTCTGGGCTTCCTGACATAATGCCACTTTGGCGCCCCCCCCTTGATATATTATTCTAATTGGGGGGGGGGGGGGGGGCGGTGGTCCCCTTAGGCCTGGGAAAACATAAAACATACCCCCCTTTAACAGCCCTGCAGCTGGTCTATTATTTGTTTGTTTGTTTGTGTTAATTGTTGTTGTGTCAGACTCACTATTTTGCGCCTCGTAGTGATAGTTGAACCCGTGTTTGATCTCTTTCTAAGCTGGACACCTCTGGGACCGTAAATTGTCCTTTGCCCATTCTGCACAGGTGTGTTTTACTCCATTAATGTTCAAAGTCATTGGAAATTGTCCATTATCTTTAAACTTTTTAATTTTAAATTGTGTCCTACCTCAATAATTTTAAGTAATATTAAAGTATAAGAGTACATTGACTACTGTGATTGGCCTGGCTGGCACCAGGTGTGCAGTTATAGAAAATTAATCAACAGCCTTCTGACTAATCAGGTTTGAGCATTCATCGCCGCAATGGTATAAAGCTATATTTCATTTTATCTGAGCAACTCATTATTAGCATTCCAGTTAGTTTACAGAAGCATTTCATTTTGCTGCCATTCTATTTAAAGATCAATCACATCAATCAGACCTCAATAATTCAATACAATCACACAGAACATACAATGCGTGTCACTGAATCTGTAAATAAAAACACAATACTAAACATTTACAAATGTAACATTTAATGCAATTTAAATCTTATTGTTCAGTTATATCTTACTACAGAAACCTAAAGAAGGTCATTAGGTCCCTCTACATTCATGTTTCCTAAATCTTAAGACTGGACCTTTAGGGCAATAAATGAATCCTGCTCAACTAGCAGTATTTAATCATAAATTCAATAAGTCACCTTTATCGTTCAGAAATCAATCAGAATTTAAAGCTGTAAGTGGATTATGAAAAGCTCTGACATTTTAAAAGTTCTATTTTTTTTTTTTTGGTAATGGGAAATAGATACATGATCTTATCGCAAATCGCTAAAGCAGTAAACACTTCATCTTCTGGAACGGCTTCACATGAATTCCTTCTTGTATCTTTTACTCTTTTGCTTTGTTTACTACCTTAGTGCACCTTAAAACACATCGATTGGTTTTTACAGAAAACATATAATTAAGCTCAATTTAAGTGTTTGAAAGTGGTTGGATCATCTTTATAATAGGAATCTGTAATATCCTGAACCAAAAATGACTGCATATCTAGCGACTGAAGAGGACAAATATTCCCAGAACGGCTGCAATTTTCTCAGAAGGAATCTTCTGCGTGGTCCCTCCCCTTCCATAACACTTGGAAGTTAAAGGTCTGATTAAGTTCATGCAACCCTGACATGGTGCAGCACGAGAATTAATTTCCTTAAAGAAAATTTCAGCCAGGAAATCATTTTTATCTGGATAAAAACAAGTCATTAATAGTATTATCGGGTGGATTACATCATGTGTGACATTCACTGATACGTATCTAAGGATTTACAGACCCCTTTGCTAATCTTTTAGAAAACAGACTAGAGATTAGTGGGAGGCAAAGACCCATGACCTCTAACTTCTAACCTCCCCAATGATTGTTAGCCTTCCTTTGCGACCAGCTGCTGGAAAGCAAATACACTAATAGGACCTTCTGGCATTAGGCAATGGACCAGGGACACACAGCATCCTCATTGGATATCAGCCAATGAAAAGCACATGATTGACCTATAGGAGTGCATCTAACTGTATCCATAAAATCGTAGCAAAGATGCATGGATACATTGTATTACTTATGGGTGGGCAATATACCCTAAAAATGATACAGTGGTGCCTACGGTTCACGCTGTGGCCTACGAGCAATTTGGTTCACGGCCAAAAATTTCGTGAAGAAAATGCTTTGGTTCTCATACAAAATTTGATTGACAAACAGATTCCTTGACCAGATTCCTTTTTTTATACTAGTGTAGCACCGGTGGGGCACATGTCCCAGCATGTCCCAGCATGTCCCAGCATGCCCCACGTGCCACTGTAAATAGAAAGACCTCGACAGGCACCCAACGAGCACGGAAGCGAAACACACAGACGGGAAACACAAGGTTGTCAGACGCCGAAGTGCAAGATGCAGACAAGGTGGGAGATTTACACGCTAAATACACACGAGGATCGGACCAGGTACACACAAGACATGGGCAAACACACAAACACACGCGTGCCAATCGGGAAACGCCACCATTGACATTAATATTAACAACAACAACAATAAAAGGGTTAGGGTCTGTTAATAAAGAGCGTGATTTCCCCGGCAAGCAAGTCCGAACGTCTCTCTCTGCTCCCATGATGCCTTGCTCCAACCATCGCCACACTATATTGTGTTTTTCTTTAAAGTTTTTAATTATAAAAACCAGAAAATTAATTAACAAAAAATATCATTTGGTAGGCTTATGAACAAATTATTCGATTTTCAATGTTTTCTTCAACCACTTTCCTGCAGGTACCACTGTATCACAATATTTATCACAATATTCTACAATTCATATGTAGAAAACAGTAAAATTTGTTATATAGAAGATAACAGGTGTCATGATTAATTACCTTGGTTGAATTTGTTTAAAATCAGTGCATTTAACTGCTATTTATGCAATAAAATAAGTTTACAGGCTATATCACGTTGCTCATGATATTGAAACTGATGACGATATGAATGTTCATAATTACAGTACACATGGATTGATAGTTCTGGTCCAGAAAGTCAAAATCCAGACGAAGATTTTTTTTTTCAACCAACCAGTTGTTATTATTATAACACAGTAATATTAACGTGTTAGTGTGACACCATCAGCCTGACTGCATGAACATACCTTAGATGCCGCATCAAAACAGACAAAACCCATGCTGAAGTCTATTGTGAGTCCCATGAGATGACTTTCCATAATGCAGGCGTACGTTTTGCACTGGGAGGGGGGACAAAACAATAAGTGACATTAGAGAAGCGGCACTGATTGTCAGCTACGTGGGAGTGTGCCTAAACTATGCTGCCCATGAATACTGCAGTCGTTTGCCTACCCTGTTGTGTAAATAGGATGAGGCATGATGACGGTTGTTATTAGTAAAAGACCCCTGGACCGTGTATGGAGGTGTTTGGGCACTGCTGAAAATAAACAAATAAATCTTTTTCCGATATAGTTACGATTGCATGTACTACGGAGAATAAGGAGCGTAGATTGACAGATTCGGGGGAAATTAATATCAAGCAGGGCTATAGATGAGATGGCGATAAGGGGATGACGCAGAGAAGTGTGTGGGATGGAAAGTCAGCCGGCGCCGTAACCTAATTGACATTCTTAGACTTAGACGTCGTTGCTGGACCTGTGCGACTTCTCAGTGGTTGTTCTGAGCCACGGCAGGCCGGGAAGCACATTGACGGAGATTGTGTACGGGGCTTGCACCTGCATCCTCTCGACCTCCAAGAAGGTAGCCATCTGGAAGGCCTTCTCCCACACCAGCAGCTCAGAGTCCAGCTCCACGCTGAAGAACAGGTCCTCCCCGCACTCCGTCTGCAGGCTGAAGCAGTGCTTCCGTTGGTCCAGAAGGTCGCTGTCCTGCAAAAAGCCGGCAGTTACACGCCCTTTCACATCACACCACACGTGCGGAAGATGATCACCCGCACCCATTGGCGGCCTGTCATCTCTGTCGTGTTTAATCCACTGAGTGATAAATAATAATTCCGAAGATGGGAAATTATACATAATTCATTTTTAGAAAATTACTTTCCAATTAGAAGATTTTAGTCAAGTAAGTCAATATTTCAGCATCACTGTCTTAATCTTCCAGATGTCAGCACTAATATATTGTTACAGGATTCATGTTTTCACCGGTGACAGGGTTCCTGCATAAGCCCATTCAGTGAACAACATACTGGATTTGAATAGTCATTCAAAATGTTATTTTCAAGTCTGGATCCGATTTTTATATTATTTACAGTCTGTCTCACCATGTAGACATGTCAGTAATGTCCGCAGTCTGAAATAATGTGAAGTTCTGAAAATGAAATAAATAAATAAAGGAAAATGAAAAATGCCAATGATGTTTTCTACAATGCACCAAGACCATGTAGGTGTAGAATTTATCACCTTGCATACGATTGTAAATGACATACAATCTGCCAGTTTTAATGAAACAATTAACCTTTCCAGGTTAACTGAATGCCATTATAAGGACATTTTTTTATAAGGAATTTTATAGCAAATGATGTTTCCTTTTGGCCCAAAAATGATATTACTCTATAAAGGACATTCATTTCAAAAGCACCCTGTTAAAACGAATTCCCAAATCTCCTCTTTTTCTAACATTTGTGAATAAAGATGCTTGTAATTTTCCAATGAGGATATTTTACTTGTTGAAGATAAACGTGAACATACTTCAGTTGAAAGAGAATTATGACATAAGTGCATATGATAAAAAAAAATGAACTCACTAATTCCTTGGGCAGCCACTTTAAAAGCCTAATTTACAGTTAGGTCCATATATATTTGGACACTGACACAAGCTTTACTATTTTTCCTGTTTACTGAAATATATTCCAATTGAAGTTATACAATGAGCATGGACATAAAGTGCATAAAGACTGTCACATTTAATTTTAGGGTATCCACATTCAAACCGGATGAAGGGTTTAGGAATTTCAGCTCGTTAACATGCGCCACCTTCTTCTTAAAGGAGCCAAAAGTAATTGGAGGATCAATAAATTCACTTAAAAGCTATATCAGGGACAGGTGTGGGCGATTCCTTCGTTCTTTCATTATCAATTCTGTCTTGTTTGCATTTGGAAGATTGAGGTGTGAACATACAACATGAGGTCAAAGGAACTCAGTATGCAGGTGAAACGGAAACTGAGGCTCTAAAAACAAAAAAAAAAAACAATTGGAGAAATTGCCACAACATTAGCAGCGGCAAAATCCACAGTTTGGTACATCCTGAGAGAGAGAGAAAGCATTGGTGAACTCAACGCAAAAAGGCCTGGACGTCCACGGACGACAACAGTGGTGGATGATCGCAGAATCATTTCCATGGTGAGGAGAACCCCCTTTGTATCAAGTGAACCAACAATCTTCAAGTGAACAACACTCTCCAGGAGGTAGGAGTATCAATATCCAAGTCTACCATAAAGAGAAGACTGCGTGAAAGTAAATACAGAGGGTTCACGGCAAGACGCAAGCCACTCATAAGCCTTGAGAATAGAAAGGCTAGACTGGACTTTGCAAAAAAAACATCTAAAAAAGCCAGCACAGTTCTGGAACAGCATTCTTTGGACAGATGAAACCAAGATCAACCTGAGTCAGAATGATAGAAAGGAAAAAGTATGGAGGAGGGCTGGAACAGCTTATGATCCAAAGAACACAGCATCATCTTAAGAACACGGTGGCGGCAGTGTGATGGCTTGGGCGTGCATGGCTGCCAGTGGCACTGGGACTTTAGTGTTTCCTGATGTGACACAGGATGGAAGCAGCCGAATGAATGCTGAGGTGTTCAGAGACATCATGTCTGTTCAAACCAGCCAAATGCAGCCAAATTGATTGGTTGGCATTTCATAATAGAGATGGACAATGACCCAAAACACACAGCAAAATCAACCCGGGACTTTATTAAAGCAAAGAAGTGGAATATTCTCAAATGGCCAAGTCAGTCACCTGATCTCAACCCCATTAATCATGCATTTCACTTGCTAAAGATTACACTACAGACAGAAAGACCCTCAAACAGCAACTGAAATCTGCTATTATATTAATTTGTCCAATTACTTATGAGCCCGTTAAAGGAGGGGATTGCGTATAAATATTATGTTAGTTCCTCACATTTTTATGCAATGTTAATGTTCTACCTACTGAATCTGGCTTGTTTCTTTTAAAATTTATTGTGATAATGTTTAGAACTTAAAAATCAAAACTTTGTCCAAATATTTATGACTGTATATGCATCAAATGCAGAAATAGTAGTCTGATCTGTACTGATACACACACTGTGACATACACTTTTAAATTTAAGTATATATTTTTTTCTCTGTGCACTTATTTTACAGAAATTATCAGACAATTTTCTTAATTAATAAACATCCCTTGCTCCTTTTGTCTGTAAGGATAGATTTATTAACTTCTCAAACTGATTGACAAAAACCGATTGCACAAATTATAGATACATTACAGCGAGCAGCATGGCGGCTCAGTGGGTAGCGCTGTGTGTACTGGTGTATGCGGCCTCACAAACCGCTGCTTTACTTCCCTCTATGTCTGTGAAGTTAACATCTTCCCTGTATTTGTGAGGATTTCCTTCATGTTCTCAGAATCCCCACCACAGCCCCAAAACACGTGGTTAGGTCTGCAAATGACCCACAGTGTCTGTGTGCTCCATGCTTCCGGATTCCGGAAAATGCACCTACTCCTGGTAGTAAACAGAATCCAGTAATGGATGGATTTTGGGTCACATAATTACCGTTAATTTTCTGTAAGTGTGGCTGCATTTTCCCGCATTTTACCACTGTAGCGAGTTGCTGTGTGCCTTACGAAAAATGACAAAAATTTTGAAAAAGATTACAAGATTGTTTCATTAATATAAACCGCAAACCACTGTAGAGGCCTGCAAGGTTAGTGAAAGTTTTTCTGAAAGTTTTTCAAAAAAGTAAAAGTTTGATACCGTAAAAACTGCAAGATACAGAAAATTCCTCAGTTTAGCTGTTTCTGAGAATGTCTGCGGACGCAATCAGATGCATTTTCCGTCGGATCCTAGCACGTTTACGTAGTATAATTGTCCTGGATATCAGTCATGTCCTGAGCCGATGTCAAAGATTGCTATCAGGGCCAACTCGAGCATTTTTTTATCGATCAGCTATCACGGCCCAATCCAAAGCCCCATCTATTTAATTTCCCACATCCTCTTCATTTACGTCAGTTGCTCAGATCGTAATGTTCCATCACACGCTGCAGTAAGCCTCAAGCACAGGGCTCAATCTATTATATATATATATATATATATATATATACACAAACTATTATACATATAAACTGTCAGCCACGTGGAAACTCTTTAAACTGAAAACTAAATTGGCCCAATTGCTACCTGCAATGTTTGCAATGCCGTCCTTTTGAAAGCAGATACCTAGACTGTCATATAATGCAAGAAACATAATCAGACACTAGCAGAAACATCGTAAGGAAGAGTGAGGTGACATGGTCAGGTTTACTCTCAATGCACCGAAACCTACTGTATGTGCATGTATACTTAAATATTTATTAAAGGATTGCATTGGGACTCAGAATCAGCAGATGTAAATACTGAATGGATAGGATCAGGGTACCAAAATAAGTGGATTGGGACATCCCTACCGAATATTAAGGTCGGGCATGTGGAAAGGAGAGAGAACCCACGCAGTGGCCCCAACTAACCAGAGCTTATTTATCAAAACAAACCGAAAGAGCGAACCAGAAGATAAATTGGCTGTGAGGGGTAAAAATAAAACAGACATAGCAGAAATTAAAGCAGGGAGTATCACTGGGAGCAATGGTACTAAAGATGGCGAGGCGGGGGCGTGCAGAAGCACTACAATAATTAACAGGGAGGAACTACCCTGAGTACGGCTAAGATAACATACTGCCATACAGGGATTCAGCCACAATGAACCACCAGGGCACAGAATGAAAGCAGGTGCTTAAATATACAACTAAGAAGACGTGACGCAGGACAGGTGAGAAGCCTAAGCAAATTAACCAATCACAAAGCAACAGGGAACAGGTGGGGCATATTACAATTAACGAGCCCTGGAACACATTAACGAACACCGAGGGCTAACTAGACTAGGAGAGACTAACAACACAAGAGCTGCAGAACGTAGCGGGCAGGGTATACCACACACAGACACACAAAGCAAAGACATAGATAATCAATGACAGATGCTGGGGACGCAATAAAACCTATAAATCAAATAAAGCATGAGGCAGGTCTCAAAGCACTGAGCCAGGCGGCAGCCAAGAGAGCAGGGGAAACACAAGGGAGAAAGGATGGCCAAACGTAGAAAAGAGACAAGATAGGCACCGACCCTGACTGGATAGCATAAACAAGTGGAATTAGGTAATACATACTGTATAGTAAGTGATATTGATGTTCATTAATATGTCACATATTTTTAGAGATGTAATTAAAAAATTAGGGAAACAAAGTTCACATCTAAATGTTTTCTTAAAAATGCATCAACAAATTCTCAGAATCTTGGTTGGAATTAACTAGAGTACTTAAGCAAAAGCTGAGTTTCCTATAACTACGGGTATGGTGTGATATTGTTGAGATCACACTGAGATATCTTGGGTCTGTTTCTCCACAAAGTTGAGAAAATGTATTATAATTTTACAGAATTATGATTTTAATTTATAATGTTGTTCCCAACAACCGAAACCAGTATGACCCAATTTTCAGCCAATACTAATGAATTGCAGGAAGTTAATTACACGTAATCAACAAGAGCACAGACAAGCGTGACTGACTGACGGACGGACGGGTTTTTAGAATTGTTCACGATCTCCAGTTTGGCCAATTTCCTCTTCTCAGCACCGGTTCCCAGTGGATCCAGGGCCAGTTCTCTTTTGAGTCTGTTCACACGTCTGGCATCACGCAAACCAACACTGCTACACCGGCAGATGACAGCTTTTATGAATGTACTGGCCACTATGGACGTACTGTACTGCAGAACCCGAGTGCTGCCTGGCAATGTCCTCTGTTCATTCCCCAGCGCTGTCCTCACCTGGTCAGCAGAGACAGCTTGGGAAGTACACCGGCAGTGAAGAAATCAGTTGTGGTGTCTTTAGTAAGAAAAATATAGGGAGGTGTGAATTTAGTGGAAGGGGAGCACAGAGGAGTTTAACAGCAGCCCCAGCCGGCACGCTGAGGCCAACAGTGTCGGGGGAGCGCTGGACTGGCAAGTGAGAGTCACATGTGAAGAAGAGATTCAGCTCATTAGCCGTGTCTGTGTTCCCCGCTTCCTCGAGGTCTCTAGTCGGACTGTAGCAGATAACAGTCCTCATCCCAATCCACTGTGCTGTTGCATTTTCACTATATGATCTTATTGGTTGTATATTCTATATATACTGTAGCATGTTTATACCAGGTTTAGGTATTATTTTATTTTATTTATTTTATTTCATTATCCTCCTATCTGTATATCCTAGCTGCTGGACATAAATCCCTTCTGTGAGTTAAGTAAAGTGTTATCTTATCTTATCTTATCTTATCACACCTCCTTAGTGCTGTTCTGATGTTGCTTTTGTTACAGCTTGTACCTGTAGCTTTTTCCCCTTATGGAGTTGATTCTTCAGCTGGGCCTGCACTCGCTTGTTCTCCTACTGGTCTGCAGACCTAAATACTCTCATCTTCTTCTTGAATACATCCTCCTGGTCCTTTGAGATCCAGTTTGTTAGAGGGCAGACAGCCTCTTTCTGAGAGCTGTATTATCCACCCCGAATGTGGATGTAGCCCTTCACACAGAGAATGAGTCCCTTTATGAATCACAGACCATGTCCCAGTCTCCTCTGAGCAGTCCTGCAGTAGAAACTCTTGACAGTCCTGATGATGGGTTGCTGCTGAATGATGGGTTTGATGACAGAATGAGGCGCACAAGAGTATAATCAGGTTGGCCCTGGGGTGTCAGGAAAATGCAATGTTATTCCTCTTTAACATTAGTGGAAAACAAACCAAGGTCCTGTTCTCTCCCATGGGGGGGTCCTATAGTGGGTATATTCCAGAACCTGGTAGGAATTAGTAAACGTGGAAGGAAATAAATGTGAATCATGAATGCCATTCCCAGAGATTGCAATAGAACCATTGCGATGATCAGTGATGAGTTTGCTGACCACAGAATGCATCTGCTCTTCAATGACTGCAGTGTCTGGCGAGGGGGGGGTGGGGCATCCACAGCCAAAACTATGACGTGGTAACTCCCACGCCGTGGAATATGGCCACGCTCCCAAAGCAGGCAGCTCGACATACCAGTGTTTTTATTGCGACGACTTCCGTTATCTGTACATCCGGTGTGAGAGATGGTAGTTTTAGCTCTCAGCTACAGATTCTGTAATGTGCATGAGTGCCTGCATTCCTCATGGCCCCCG
>JAODUD010000082.1:9662683-9673876 GCA_026784285.1 Stomatorhinus walkeri | reverse complement strand
TCAAGACCTTACACCATCTGCTCGCCTCACCTTATTTTGATTTTTAATAACCAAGTTATTCATAAATTGCACATTTGAATGACCTTCCGTTTTAATTGTAAAGTACCATGGAAAATCACCTGGCAAAAAAAAAAAAACAGAAATTACCAGAGACATACAACCAGGTATGTGATTTCATATAACTCTGAAGAGTGAAGGGAAATCAAAGCGCATACTCATAGCTAAACTGGTCTCCTGTGTTATTTCAAACTCTGATTGTGACAGATCTTGTGGTTTTCAATATTTATGACAGCGAACATTGCAGAGTGACCTTGGGTGGGAGGGGAGACTCGGCAGCAAGTATGCTTTTCACAGCAGACTTGTATCTCTGCTGGTCTCTCTCTCTCGCTCTCTCTCTCTCTCACACACACACACACTCACACGCACATACATACATGCATCTCTTACATACAAACCAAATCGGACGCAGAATTCCATGGTCTGTCGAGACTGAGGACGCCACAGCGAATCCCTCACCAGCAAGGCACCGCCCCCAAGTACTGTTCCCTGGGCGCTGAACTAGCCGCTCCCTGTTATGTCACGACGTCACATATGGGTTAAATGCAGAGGACACATACTGTCGTTGTGTGTCAACACTGATCTCTAAAATTCTACAAAAAAAAAAAGAATTCATACACATATACACAGGTTTGAAGTTATATCATTGTGGGGACTCTCCATTCATTTCTATGGGGAAAACTCTAACCCCAACATGACAACCTTAACCCCTACCCAGCCTTAACCATAATTTTTGGCATCTTTTCTTTTTTTGATTGCAGTCACAGATCATTGTGGGGACCTGAAAAATTACAGGGCCGCACAATGTAATATAGACATAATATTATAGATATAATACACACACACACACACAGACACACACGGACATCAGCGGCTAACAGTGTCTGTCTAGCGTAGAGATCAGTCCCATAACCACTTTGCAGTACATGGTCACAGTTAGCCTGAAGGCTAAAGGGCACTCTTAACAGGATGTGAGTTCTTTAAAAGGCACAATCTCATACACATAATGATATGAGCAATTCAGATATGCAACTTCTGGGATGCTGGAATACTCAGGGAAAACCCTCACAATCAGAGACAATGGGATTGTTAGTGTTCCCTTACGTAATGGGCCCGTGTTTTCCTGTTTATTGTGCTTGCTGATGTCGAGCCAGAACCTTGTCGATGGGTCTAAACAAGAGAACGACTCACAGACACTGCCATATGGTTCCTTTAACTTTCCAAGAAAACCTCATCTGATTTTGTTCTGTTCCATTAATACCCATGTGATAAAAATTGCGACATTATGCAGGATGGCACTGCGACGGCAAATGCAATACTGGGATTCTGGAATGCCGACCCATTTGTCAGGCACGTAGCCACGTAGAAAATGTATGGGTTTGAACTAGCTTCGGAATGTACTGTGCGTGACTCCCACCTGCTGTGTTTCCTGTTATGTGTTGCGTGTTGCTGGCTATGGGACAACCACTCATTGATTGTTATATACCCATGGGACGGACAGACAGACAGACAGATAGACAGACAGAGAGACAGACAGACAGACATACAGATAGACAGACAGAGAGACAGACAGACAGACAGACATACAGATAGACAGACAGAGAGACAGACAGACAGAGAAACAGACAAACAGACAGACAGATAGATAGATAGATAGATAGATAGATAGATAGATAGATAGATAGATAGATAGATAGATAGATAAACTAATTTCTCTTTAATATATAGATTAACTGTTGGTCACACATTTTTCAATTTCTCTGGTATCTGTATACCAAAAAAATCAGACACCCCCAGATCACTGTGGATTAGATCCCTGGCAAGCAGTCATTTTCAAAGCTATATATATATATATGTTACACTGAACAGATCTAAAAGCCCTGAATCTAACGGCTCTGCCTGGTCTGGATGCATCAAAGTGAAACACCCGGCCTGTAACCACTGAGGCGAGCTTCGGTCACCAGTTAGGGTTTAATAACGTTTTAGGATACAAGATGTCGGATTGCTGCAAAATGTTTAAATAGGGGCGACCTTGGAAGACGTTTCTAATGAAAAGCACTTTTAAAATGAGTTTGCGGACGGTGCTTCTCCCCGGCGCTGGTCTCCAAGCTCCCCGACTGAAAGCAAACGGCCAGCATCGCTGTCGACCGGCGGCACGGCCTTAACCCGGGCCAGGAATTAGAGGAGGTTCCTGGGTCACGGGGGGCCAGCGTCTATTGCTTTGCGAGGAACAGCGCGGCCCCTTCACACGGCCCCGCCTGCAGTGCTGTTTGGGGGTGCGGGGGGGGGGCAGTCACATCTCACATGGAATTTATCAAAGCCAAGGGAATAACGCCCAGCCTTTCAAATGCCTCATTATCTAAAGGCAAACAACTGCTCATTGTCACTACAAAAGCAAACACGACATGTTTTATTCACGGATCAGAACATGTACAAAGATCAACAGCCAGACTGAGTCATCGGTTTGTTCCCTTGACTGGATATTTACACCCTATCCCATGAATCTGCCATTCACTGTGGAAATGAACTGGCAACCTCTTTAAGATTCCTCGTAGTGCGACAATGAGCAAGATATAGGACTCTGCTCCACATAATAGTGAGGACTGTTATTTTGATTGGTTGTTGTTGATAGTCCTATTTTCCGATGAGGGAAGGAGTGGGGATACACGTCCATTTGACATTTCTAAATGCTAAATGAATTTGACATTTCATGCTTTCGACTCTTCATGTGCTCCATATGTGATCCCAGTGACTTTTACATGGTTCATCTCCGAAAGAGGCCCAAACATTCAATTTCAGAAAGTTGTGCCACCATTTTATTATACTAGGTGACACAAGTACAATCATCCTTACCGATATCGTCAGTGAGACCATTTCAATTACAGAGCAAAATAATTTGCGCCATGTTTTGGGATATTGGGAATGAAAATTAAAGTATCTCTTTCTAGCTGTTTTACATGCAGTCAATGTTTTGCCATTAAAAACACACATAAATCAATTGCAATTTGAATTGGCAATTTGAGGAAAATACTTAGGTTTAAATTGTCAGAAAATTACACTTTGAAATGGAATATATGCAATTTAAGTGAGTTTTGGAATTACTCACCCAGATCCATTGTTTAAACATCCATATTGTTTAAATTCAATGCTGTCTGTAAAGGGACACTACAGCTGGTTTTTCATTCATAGGCAAGGGGGGAACGAGATTGTATATTGAAGTCTTAATGATGTTTTTGGACGTGACTTTAATTTTATAGCCGGGGTGGCACAAACGTGTTTCCACGATCATGAACATATTGCCTTTCTGTGCTATAAAGATTCCCCCGCATTTTATCCACTCAGTGGCTGCGCTTCCACTTCATTAGTTATAACCAGCCCATGTCTCTCTTACATGAGAGCCCTGGATGCACGGCTGTGTGTGCAGACGGCTGAGGTCTCGCTAGGTCAAACGTAGCTCTGCCGCGGGACGCTCTGCGGCGGACCTGAAGCTGACGGCACTTCAAAGAGACACCGGGAAGCGTCGCCTCTTTTTGCTTCAGCGAGCAGAAAACCGCATGTCCCTCTGATTCAGAAATCACAGGCAGTCAAGGTGTTTTCTGGAGCCCTGGGTTGTTAACCATCCGGAAAGCTGCGTTCTGGCTTTTCCAACTTCCCCTCAACATGTGCGCTAACAGCTAGCATGTGACTCAATGGATAACACTGTTGCTTCCCACCTCACTGACTGAGCATTGAAATCCTGCCTCCACTCAGTGTGTGTGTGTGTGGAGTTTGCTGTTCTCCCTACATCGTGCAGCAAGTCAAAAAACGACGCGATAATTTGCACGAATATGTTATTTTTCCATGAGCATTAAACTAAGTCTGAGAAATGCATCATTTAGAATGAGTCAACTTGTAATTTTTCACCATTACTTAATGGGGCAACGTCAAAGCGCATATGATGTGTTGGCCAACCCATCCATCCATCCATCCATCCATCCATCCATCTATCCACCCACCCATCCATCCGTCCATCCAACAAGGGTTAGCAACATGAACTTCCCAGGAACTTGCCACTTGAAATACTGAATATTAATATTATTATCAATATTTCTGTTCTATGATATATAATGAGTTTTATTCCAGAAAGATGGAATGAGCAATGTGTTACGAAAACGTTTGTTCATGATCAAAAGCGTTCAAGCATTCTAAGCAGAATATGCCATGTACAGTCAGGACGGAGAACGACAGTGGCAGATATCAAGCATCTGTCTAAATGATAGGGTTACAGAATCCACAGTCATGCATTAGTATACTGTAGGATTTACAACCAAATATCAAATACAATAATTTAATTCCAGCTAATGTAAATTGGTCCAATTACTTTTAGCCCTGCATGACGTGGGGAATATAAATAAAAATGGATGTAATTTCTACACTGCTTACCCAATATCTACATTAACATTTTCAACATAAAAATGAAAGCCAAAACAAGAAAGAAACAAAGAAAAATGTTACTGCCACATATTTTGAACTGTACTGTGTCTTTAAGAAATGCTCACCCCCCCAAAAAAAACGAAATAAACATATAGATACAGCTGTACTTATTTTCTTCTCTGCTGAGTTCTCAGCTTCAGTGACATTTTCACATCATCATTAAAATGCAAAATCAAAGACTCCCCCAAATATATGAGTTCATCATCGACTTGTGTGTAGAGAATGCCTAATCTGCACAGGTTTCTTTCTAGCAAACTGTACTGGCAATAAACAATCCGCTCTTCACTGGAGCATTTCACTGCAGTGAGGAAGAGAGTTAGCAGTTCCACATAATGGCACTGCTCTCCATAAATGCTGTGCCCATGGACAGCTCTACATTAAAAAGACACAGAGATGCAGTGAATGATGCATGATTTAGCCAGGGCAAGCCACTGATGCAAGCTGGGAATTCTTCATTGAAAAGCCATTGCACAGAACAGCACTGTTACACTGAGTCCCAAAACGATAATACGTTGTTTTTCCACAGCCAGATGTATTCGATAAACTACCAAATGCATACTACATCCAAATGCAACATCAGGCAGAACAGTGTAACGTGGCATCTGCACATGATTTGTAAAAATAGTTGGTAATGCTTTACATTAAGTGCAGCTTCATAATGGATTCATAATGCATTCATAGAACATTCATAAGGAACATGCAAATACACCTTAACATCCTAATGTCCCTAAACGTTACTAATGTATATTACAGCTGTTACAGGATGTTAAGGTATGCATACATAATGTTTATGAATGTTTTATGAAAACTTAATGAATACATTATGAAGGTGCACTGAACGTTTTATGAATGCAATATAAAAGCATTTAATGTAAAGTGTTACGAAATAGTTATGATTACATATATCTGATTACGATATCTGATTAGGGTACCCTCGTATTTCAGTACGATTTTAGCTTGTTCATTGTCAGGCAGTACTTAAAAGAATTCCTGTTCTGCTTTAAAAAAAATCATTAGCTGGTCACCACAATTTAAAAGTCACACGCACACACAAGTACACAGGCACCCATGATATGTGATGGCAGACAGACTGAATGTATTGCAGTGGATTAAAAACAAATCAGCACTTTGAATGCCTGCTATTTTTCTGTCAAAATTCTGGTGTAGTGTGTGAAAACAGCATGATTCAGTCATCGGTACTTAGTCCATTCATTCTGCTGGGTTTTGAATGCATGTTGTTACTTTTAATTACCTGCTAATAATATGTGATTAGCCAGAGGATTCACTGGGAAGGTCTCGACATGTATCAGCATTAGGGCGTTACTGCCAGTTTTTGCAGTGAGCAAAAGTCAGCACTGGCTCCAGTGTATTCTCTCATTAACTGTTTGAGGGGTATTGAATTAAAAATGGATTGTTTGACTATGTAGGAATAATCTATATCTTCTGAAAAACTGCATGCTAGTACAAAAAAAAGTATAGACAGTTCCAGATATCATTCTTGATATTAACAATGGGGTTCAGCCATTATGGTGAAAATGCAGATGAATTGTTTAGTTTTAGAAATAAGATAAAATTAATTGCCTTTACATTAGATTTTTCACATCTGTCTTGGCTACAATATTGTACAGGACCGCAGAAACATTGCAGATGTACAAAATAAAGTTTCTCTCCATGATTTTGGTGGCTTAAAAGGCTTGGGAAGAATGCCATCTTTGTCTTCTGCAGGAAAAAGGATCGTTAAACTAAGTCATCTTCTAGAATCTATATCCCTGCTACTGTAATTATCCTTCTTCATGTTGCAGTTATATAATAGCTGTTGTTGTGAATACGCCTGCCGTATACGACAAAACAAATGTCCACATGACCACAAGCAAACGGAGGACAAAGCAGATTTAAAAGCACACATTCTCCACTCCTTGCCACATTCAGTATTCCTATTATGAAGATACCACTTCAGGCAGCATTGCACATGAAATTGCATCGGTACAAGACTATGAAATATTCATTAAAATGTTAAGACGGACAAGCTGTGCAGCCCTTGTGGTTATCTGTAAGCACTGTAATGCGCAGTGAGTACACAAAGCGTTAGCAACACTGTCTTAATATTGCTCTGGCATCCTGTTTCGCCCTCAGAACGGCTTCATTTTGTCAGACTCAGCAAGGTGTTGAAAGTGCCCCACTGGGATTCTGACCCCAGTGCTTCCGGCAGCCGTGTGCATTTGGCCGCCACTGGAGCTGGCATCTCAATAAGCTATTTCATCTCATACCACAGATGTTCACTGGAATTGTGATCTGGTGACTGTCCAGGCCAATTCATTAAGAAGCATTCGTTATCACGCCAGTGGAGCCATCTCTGGTCTTTCTTAGCCTTATGGGACATTGCCCTGTTGAAAAAATAAATGTGCAAATGGATACAGTTCTACCATAAAGGGATGCATCTGCTATGCACTGATGTTATGATCCTCTGACATTTAAAGTTGCTCTGCTTTCCTTAATTTGTGCACAGACCAGTGGTTTCTCCCAAACCCCAATTCCCTCATCAGTTTGCAACCATGCAGTAAGATACACTGGATCTTTTAGGTAACCAATGTTGTACCAGACTTTCAGTAGATTAACTGAAGACTATCTGCCTCATTTCACCCCTGTCAGCGATGAACTGTTTTTGACAACTGACCATCCATTGGCCTAATGCCTTTTGGATGTCAGACATTATAGATACAAATAGAACGCTTTGATATTGAAAAACCCAGCAGTGTTGCAGTTCCTTTCAAAGACATTTCTTTTCTAGCACATACGCATCAATGGTTTCAAGCCTTAAAATCATTATTTAATCTCCCCTTCACTTGCACTGGATTCAAAAGTTCAAAACTAGGTAGACAAAAAATTCATATTAATGAAGGAATAGGCATATCTATGACTTGCTTTGTGCACTCAATTAATATTGAAAATAGCTTTTTTAAATATGTTATATAAGACATGGAGGGAGAATTAGCCAGACAGTATTAATTACCTTTGCGCCCTGAACTGTTACTGAAACATGCATCTCCAGTATATTAACAGGTCACTGAGACGCAAGACGCATTAACATGCTTAATGGGTATTAAAGTTGGCTTAAACCAGTATGGCCAGAAAATGCATAACCATCATTAAAACAGCATTGATATTGATCAAAGGTCTATTTTGTCTAGTTGAAGACAAAAAAAGTACATTCTGTAATTTTGGTAGAGCTCTTACCCAGGTATTTACCCCAGGCTATATTTTTTGAAGTATGATATAATTCCCAAATTGTACATATCTTTCTCCATATCTCAAGTGTCTTAGTTTGGTGCAGGTGTATGGAGGTGCTCAGAAGCTGGCTAAATAAAAATGACATGCTTTTAAGATTTTGCTGTAAACACAAATTTTACTGTGCACAATAAAAACTCTAAAACAGCAACAAGCCAGCCATTCATGTGGAATACACCAAACCTTGGTAATGTCCGATAGTAAAACAGATAAGTGCTAACAGTTTCTTTTTTATTGTTACTGCTTGTTAAAAAGTTCCCAGGCTGCTCAGATACTGAGAATGATCTGGAACTAAAACTTCAAAAACGTCATTACAGAACTGTATAATTAGTTATTACTTTATACAGGCAACTGTATAAATGGCTGTGAAAGTTTGCTTTCAAATGCAGACATGTACTAATAAATTCCAGCAATCCATTTTCCATATGCATATATGCCACAGAGGGTCATGGAACAGCTGGAGCACCCTGAACATGATTTGGGCACTATGAAAAGGATTCGGGCACTCTGAGCAGGACTCGGGCAGCCTGATCAGGATTTGGGCACCCTGAACAGGATTCAGGCAGTCTGAACGGGATTCGAGCACCCTGATCAGGATTCGGGCACCCTGAACAAGATTCGGGCACTCTGAACAGGATTCGGGCACCCTGATCAGGATTTCGGCACCCTGAACAGGATTCAGGCAGTCTGAACAGGATTCGGGCACCCTGAACAGGATTCAGACACCCTGAACAGGATTCGGGCACCATGATCAGGATTCGGGCACCATGATCAGGATTCGGGCACTCTGAACAGGATTCGGGCACCCTGATCAGGATTCGGGCACCCTGAACAGGATTCGGGCACCCTGATCAGGATTCGGGCACCCTGATCAGGATTCGGGTACCCTGACCAGGATTAAGGGACTCTGAACAGGATTCGGGGACCCTGATCAGGATTCGGGCACCCTGAACAGGATTCAGGCACTCTGAATGGGATTCAGGACTGATCAGGATTCAGGCAGTCTGAACAGGATTCGGGCACTCTGAATGGGATTCGGGCCTGATCATTTTCATCATTACCACTATTGTCATAATTTATTATCACATAATTATTATAGAATCCTTATATTACCCAAATACAAATCTAGTGTTTTTACTTTTCTGTATATGCCTTTTAGATGTCTTTTAAAAGCACCACCAAGGCAAATTCCTTGCATGCTAACATACTTAGCTAATAAAAAGAGTCTGAGAATTCCGATGCCAGTCTGTTGCAGGGTGTATAGTCACACAAACGACATTCAGGGACACTGGTTGACCTGAGAGAAAACGGGAATGCCTGGAAAAAAGGCATTCAATCCCTTGAGGAGTACACACTAATTCCAAGAGCGGAAACCCTATTCATGAAAGCCTACAGCACTCGGTGTGCAGGTTGGGGACCTATGCCCATGTCTTGAAGGTCATATGTTTGCATCCTACAGCTGGCAGAGTAATCATGCCAGCACTAGACCATTAAGCAAGGCCCTTAACATCAACTGCTGCCGGGGTAACTAGTTATTGGCCGACACTGTGCTCTATCTCGAAAATTTGCTTTCACCTGGCGAGCATGATGGGATATTTGAAAACTATCCAATTTCCCCATAACAGTGAATAAAGTCCTGCTATTCCACTCCACCCACTGAGCCACTGCACCATCCATGTCATTAGTGAAAAGTGAATAATTAACCCCGACAGAGGTTTTATCTCAAGGGCATTTCTACAAGGCGGGTCTGCTCATCTAGATATTGTTTCTTTGATCACCTGATACCTTTCCTTCCATTTGCAAAGTGCTGAATCCTTCTCTGTTTCACTACAGATATGGTATGCTGTCATCTCTCTGTGATTTATTTTTGTAGGGTTGTGTACATATGCTTTTTGCCTTGGGATGCGCCCTAACGTGAGAAGTGTGCGATAATAGAAGTGTTCCCATAATAATCCATCAGACCCAGAGCCACAGTCACGCCTCCTAGAGTCCCTGCAAACAATAGCTAAAACTACCCATTTAGTGGCGCTGTGCGATATGTCATAAAACATATTAGAGTCATGAGCTAGCCGCTAACTGAATTCGTATCTGCATGGAAGGTGTCTGAACTTAGTATTATTAAACTGAAGAGAAAGCATTTGGGTGACTGTGAGTTTAATAATTATAGCCTTAATTTCAGTTCATTTAGCTTTTGAAAAATAAAAAAAAAACATGAGTGTTATGTCATGGAGTAAGGCACTATAAGATAGTAAATGGCTGTAATTATCTATTTAAGCTTAGCTGACTAGCCCTAACTAGAGCTTATAATGAAAACATATCTCTACATTGTTCTTGGTAGACTTGTATCTCAGAGGTAGGGAAGTCAGTTCACACGATTCGATTAAGCTCCTTGCTTTGCAGGTAGCTAAGGAACTTCGTATGGGATAACCTTTAATTACTGTGGTGTAGCCATTAAACGAGGGAGTTCCACAAGGTCCCATTAACCTTTCTCCATATGTTCATTCTTGATTCTGAAGAAAGGAGTGGTAATCTAGCAATCGAGATACTTGTCTAAGTCATTACCAACTTTGAGTCTATACCACTGAGGTGCTACAGTTTGAATTATATGGCTTGCAGTACTGATTAGCTTTACTTGTCCATAATGTTTTGCATAATTGTGTTATTTCACTCTGCCCTGGTAAAGCTAACCACTTCTGACCCCTATAGCGGTGTAATTATTCACCTCCATATTATTCATACCTAACAATACAACAAAGACAAATCCTTACTTCGTCTTTTCTTCAGCTGCAGCTATACCTCCAAAGTGGTGATCCCTGCCTTGCCAGGGTCACCTTGTTTGTTGTTGCGAACAACGATGCTTCTCAGTGCTACAAATTCAGATCGTCAAACGCTCATGAAAAAATATTTAGTGGTTTTGTATCTGAGAGACAAATCCAAGCTGACGCTCTGTGTTCTGCGGTCCAGAGAAACATGCCTTTGCAAGCCTTGATAATTAAAAAATCTAAGCAATCTAACAGCTCAATAAACCTCTGCTTTCTGGAAGTTTCCAAGATTCTTACTCAGCAAAAAACAATAGACTGTCCCTAATATAGCAGGTTTGTCGGCACTCCTCAGCCTTCCTGTGACGTGCTGCTCCGATTTCGACGCCTGTCTTATTAATCTGAGACCTTTCCATTAAATCCAAACAGACCTGGCTTTGTTTGGGTGGGGGGGGGTGCAGCTAAGCGCTTCCAAAGACTGATTCGCAAAACGGTCAGCGGAGCCATTTTCAAATTAACTAACATTTTTCCAGAAAATTTCTATTTTTACAAAATAGAAAACATTATACGCATAACGTAGGTGGTCATAATGTTTTGGCTCATTGATGCATATTTATTA
>JAODUD010000082.1:9621417-9632556 GCA_026784285.1 Stomatorhinus walkeri | reverse complement strand
GACAGTCCATGTTTTTGCTCCCTGCCAGACAGTCCATGTTTTTGCTCCCTACCAGACAGTCCATGTTTTTGCTCCCTGCCAGACAGTCCATGTTTTTGCTCCCTCCCAGCTCCCTACCAGACCGACCACATTATTTGTTCTTCTGCTGGGAATTGGGAGGAAATAAGAGCATGACCGTCCATTTCTATGGGAAAAACCCTAATCCCAACAATGATGACCTTAACCCCTACCCAGCGCTAACCTTAACCATAAGTAACTAAACAAAATACAAATATTTTGGCATTTTTTAGTTTTTGATTATAGTCACAGACTTTTATAAATTTGAGTGTCCCCTTATGGGAGTGAAAAGACGGTCCCAACAATGTCAAAAGAACAGGTTTTTATCACATTGCAGTCTCCACAATGTAATTTATAGCTGACCCACACACACACAAACTCAACAAAATAATACTGTGAACCTTTAGAAACACCAGCCAGTCTAACTGTATGTATCTGTACTGCGGGAAGAATCCGGATTACCTATAGGGCACCCTTACAACACTGGGGGAACACATGGGGGAACACTGTGGGAACACTGTGGGAACTCTGGGGGAACACTGTGGCAACACTGGGGGAACACTGGGGGAACACTGTGGGAACACTGTGGCAACACTGGGGGAACACTGGGGGAACACTGTGGGAACACTGGGGGAACACTGGGGGAACACTGTGGGAACACTGGGGGAACACTGTGGGAACACTGTGGGAACACTGGGGGAACATGCAGACTCCATACTTAGAGCAAAGGCTTATTTAACTTTAATTACCCCCCCCCCCTACTCTTTGTAAGATGCCCAGGCACCTTTTATTACCTCAGAGAGTCAGGACCTCAGTTTTACATCTCACATGAAGGGTGGCACCATTTTTACAGGTCTCAGGTAGATCAGGTCTCAACTCAAGATAAAATAAAGACACAGATGTCTACCACCAAACACACACATGCACAGAGGAACTGGAGAACTGCAAAGCTGATGCCTGGAGGCTCCTCTATGCTTTTCTACGTCAATGTAACATTTCTACCACACAGAAACATCCCCTTATGCAATGTATCTGCTCCATAAACACACGTGTCATCTTGAAAGCACTTGCGTGGAATGCCCATAGAATCCTAATGCAACACGATGTCTTTCTGACCAAAAGCTTCCTGTAGTACCAAATGACCAGAGAGCTACCCTCGTTGACCATCATCAGCCCCAGTGGTATTTATTATGTTGCAGTATATAAGAACATCAGATTCCATTAATAAAGAATAATTCGTAATGCCTACATTAACGTGGTGAGAAGCCTCCCTACTTTTTTGCAGCGTGTCACGGAGTAGTTGTGGACCGCTGCATGTGTGGCGATGGTAAAAGTCGTCGAGCGGACGGCGGCGGGAGCTTACGACGGCTAAAGTTGGGTGGTTAAAAAGGAGACCCATGGGCTTCAACCTGGGTTGCCCAATGCATTACAGAACCCCAGAATATTGTCCATGAAAGAAATCAGAAACAGCGTTGAAACATTGTGGTGAACATTTATGTGGTCGTAGATGTAATGATCTATTCAGAATTTCATGCTGAACAGAACATTAAAAAGTCAAACTCTTAATCTGCAATCTGAAAAATGTAATTTTAAAACTTGAATCGAAGTACTGCTGATTGAATTAAATTTAACATTGTAATAATTCAACACATGCAATACTGTAAAATACTATACTGTTGTTTGTCAGACAACAGTAGCAGATCAGATACTCAGAGGCTAGCATGATGACCTCAAGTCTCCAGGGTACAGCTTTCATTCCTGTCCCATATGTGGTTACAGAGCTTGCATGTTCTCTAGTGTTTGTGTGAGTTTCCTCTGGGACCTTCAAGGCAAAAATAGATCTTCGAAGTGGATTACTGCCATTACTAGACAACAGAGGCTGTGCTGTAGGTATACTCTTTATAAGTTCAAACAAAGGATTCACAGTATTAGATCCAAGGGAAAAGATCATCTACAGCATTTGAAGAACTCTGAAGAACTATTCAGAACGGCCAAAAACGAAAATGTATTACTTTGAATTAAAAATGCTCTCTTCCACGATTGGTCCAAGTATAACCATTACCTCAAATCCCCACAGCCTTTCCCACTGTCTACAAGCAAATTAGTATATGTAGTTAAATTAGAATAGTATAATTCAATAATAATATTAAGCAGGAGTATCACAAAACAGAGCAGGCAGTGGGAATCCAGTCAGAGGTGAGGAAACAGATATCCAACACGCAAAATGAGACGCTCAGTCTGGGATGGGTGGGGAGTCTGTCCTGGGGAGTGCGGGGAGAGGCAGACACTGGTGCAGATATGGGTGTAACAGTACAAATAGGCACATTCAGAAGGGATTCAGAAAATATGCACTGGCCAGGCTGGGGAGCAAGAGATGAACACACGTGAAACACAGAGAAAAGAGAAATAAAACTCGCTCGGCAACTGTAGTCAACTGTTCCCTAAACTGAAGGAACCGATTCAAGCAGTTAAGTAAGCTGGGTGATGGAGCACAATCAGAAAAACGAGCTGGGGAGGGAGAGCCGATGAGGGGGCGGGGATGCAGTGCTGGCTCAGCGTCCCTCCTCGCAAGGAGCATCCCTGCCGCCATCTTCCATACGCTCCCAGCCAGGAGCACAGTGGGCCTCCAGTCTGTCCCAGGAGGCACCGCGTAGGAGACATGCTGGCTGGGACATATGCAGTCCCAGTCATTTAGGCACCAATCCCCCAACCACACTCTGGGCTGCAGGGGGACCCGGAGGAATCGCACACAAATGTCGAAAAAACTACACAGAAACACAGCTGAGAGCTGAACCCACAACACTGGAACTGTAAAGCACCAGTGATAGACATTGTCTAGTAATAATGAATTCAAATAATTACCTAAGTGTTGTGTGCTTTTTAAAAGTACTTTAATTGGTAATTTACGGTTCCTTGTACCTATGGACCCCTAGCAATGCATTAACGTAAATGTTCAATTTATCTCGATAAGTATCTCGAGATTACGTTTGTTTCGGTTAAATGGCTGCCAGTGTTTTGCAGTGCTGTAGCGCAATCCGAGTCACTCTGTTTCTGTGCTAATCACAAGGCACCTGCGATGTCACCGCACTGCAATGTGCAGTGAAACATCACTGTTTTAGCGTGAAACTTTTTAATACCCAATGAAACATGGCGCTGGTTCCTGTTGTTCATAAGAAACGGAGCTCACTCTTAAATAACGATATAAAATATAGTATAGTAAATACATAAACCAACCTAATTATGTATTATCATTATCAAGTAGTTTGTGATAACAGCATGCTATACTGTTATATAACTTGCAGTGAAGTAGGTTTGTTTACACCAACGTCTCCACAAGCACTATGATGTCATGATGGCTACAACATCAGTAGTCAATAGTAATTTTTCAGCTCCATTATAATCGTATGTGACCACCATCGTGTATGCGGTCCGTAGTTGACCATAACGTTATTATTTTGTTACCATGACCCTCTTCCGGGAAAGTGCTAGATATTTTATTTTAGTGATGGATATTATTATTAGGCCTCTCGCCAAAATGGGCGCCACACCGTTTTTTTGGGGGCAGCGATAGCTGTTTGGGCGTCTCTGTTTGTGCTCAGGCTCAAGCCGTGTCTAGTTTCATAAGTGCTGCTCTGGGCAAACTGTCCTATGCATGTGAGTATAGTGAGAAACATCTGAGGAGCCATTAAGCATGTGGCAGGTACTGAAGGAGCAAAAAAATATATATAATTTCTGTCAAAATAGTGAATTAATTAGTGAATTAATAGAGTGTACATATATAGTATATAATCAGAGTTAACCAATCATTAAAATAAAACTTCAATCAATCTGACCAGGAATTTCGTAGTGGTGGGAGATAATTGGTATTCTTAATTGGATCGTCTTTATCACCATTGGATATAGGTTTAAATCGTGATCAGCCAGGTGATTCTTTAGCATTTCCAGGATGTAAAAGAAGTAGATCAGTTATGATTTGTAAGAGCAAACCCCTCTAGCTTTTTGTTTCGAGTCAAAGAGAAGAGACAGGACAGGGAATAACATTCACATGTAACATCCGCCACCATACATGTTTTCTTTACGTGATACTTAGTCTTTCCAAGAATGTCACCGAATTCTTGTCGCATTGATTGACTGTATAATCATCGGGTTCCAGCACAAAAACATGTGACCTAACTCTCAGCTAAAAGTCTGTGATCTGAAGACGCTACTTCATAATACAAAGTGCTCAGTTTAAGAAGAGTTGGTTACAAAAGACACGTGATTTTCTAAGATGCACCATTCCCCAGAAAAGCTGATAATAAAGACCTTCAATTACCATTCGTGATAACAATCATGTACTGTATCAGCAAAATGAAAATGATGTTTAAATGATCTTCCGGTTGGTGTTAAACTATATTATGTATTCTTAACAATTTCAAAGCCTTCTCAAAATCTCCTCTGTATTTACTACAGCTAACAAATTCAACAGGGTGTTTTGTTTTTTTATTTTACTTGACCATTCCCCCACCATGTTTGGCTAATCAATACTTTATTGAGTTAACAAATTAAGTTAGCAAATTAATGGAGCTGATGGTGAAATTGATAGGATAAGTGAAATGGGTGGCGTGACCCTGAGGAGAGCTATAGGAACCAAAGGAATGTCTATCTAGCAATTCAAGAGGATTTCAGTAACACTTTCAGTAGTTTTAGAACAGAAGAATTTCTTGTATGTTTTATTGTGTTACTGTTCATTTGCATATGTTACTGTTCATTTGCATATTTCTTGAGGGAAAAAAGTGATTTTTTTCCCTCAACAAATATGCACATACTACCAAGATAAAAAAACCTCAGACATCTTCATTGACTGCCTAAGACTTCTGCAGAGTACTTTATATTGTTAGATAGTATCACCTCCTGAAACAAATTCATTAGATTTCTTTAATAACCTAAATAGAATTTACAACAATTAAATGTGCCTTAATGTAATATTACTTCACTGTAATATCACTGAATTATGCAAAAGGATTAAATTATCCTGAAATGGTGATGTCAAATCAAATCATATCAGGTGAAGACACAAAACATATTTTGAAAGCCGGAAAAAATAAATTATACACTATTCGGAATACACTGAAAGCTTACCTATAAAAACTGTCATATATATATATTTTCCATGCTTATAACTTTCAGAGAAACACACATTAACACAATATAAAAGAATTATCAGACAAATAAGCCTTAAAATTGATCATAAAAGTTATTAGTTATATGTGTTTTTAAAATCCACCTTGGGTTTGATTTTTCAAGAAGCAGAAAAGTCTTTGAATAACATGGACTTATAATGTAAAACATATAATGCTAGTACAGATGAATGGTATGCGAAGAAGCCTTTGTCATGTAACTCATAGAAGGGCAATGAGTACAGCTGTAACAAACTGATAAATACTCACTGATTAGAGAACAGATTTATTTTATTTATGACGGAAATAAAAACATGCTAAGTACTTGTTATTTACATACTTCTGCATGCAAAAATGCATTATTTTAAGAAATAATGTCCCTTGGGCAGAAATTTCAACACAATTTCAATCTTTGGATTAATACCAATAATGCTTAATTAAATAGAAAAATACACCTTAATATCTCTAAACGCTAAACAGAGCATAACAAGCATTTCAGCCTCTGCTTTGGCTGTTCAGACCATCTGAGTTCCACCCAGTCTTCACTTCCTTTTTGCGTCTTACGATGTCTAAATGCGGGATCATCAACCACGTGACATGGGCCCAACTGGTGGAATCATTCCTGAGAATAATTACAGTATTTACAATGTTTGCAGTATTCTTTCCACCCTTACATTGCACTTCCAGGCTATGGAATCCAGAGCAGTGTTTACCCTGCATTTTGCCCTGCTAGAATTCGGATAGGCTCCAAAAATGATGTCAAATAGGAATGTCTACACACCGTACAAAACACAATTGATCAATACACAAACTAACAAGACAGGAACCTTGCAAGATTGTGAAAATCAGGTCTGTCATCACTGAATAAAGTAATCAGCCTTAGAGATATATTACCATATTTTATTGTCATATTCCTGTACTTCCTGTTCTCCTTGTAACTCCTGTGTTTTTAGTCTCTCCTGGTGTTTGAGATCTTAGTGTCTAATGATTATAATGGCCCACACCTGTCCCTTGCAGAGACCTTATTATCTATTTATATATCTGCCTGCCCATGTCTTGTCCCTCAGTCGGTCATTGCATGTGTTGCCTGAGAGTGTTCTTGTTAGATGGCTCCCTACTGAGTGTTTTCTTCTGTTTAATTTGGCCTTATTCAGTTCTTGTAATGTCCGCCTGCCTTTGTTTTGACTCCTTAGAGTCCCTTTTGTTTATTGATCTTCTGAGTCCAGTTTGTGATAAAGGTCCCATATCCGTAAGCCACATCGCAAATTATCATTCATCGTGCCCCTACATGGCACCTTGCACTACATCAAATTTGGATAAATATGTGATGTATTTATATAGCTTTCTCCATTTTTTTCACAGTGTCTTACTCAAGATTGAATATGAAAGTGCTATCATCGGTGTGAATGAAACATATCTATGTCTAATTAAATATAATTTGTGCTATTTTGTGACGATGCTATCTATTAAATTGCCCTAAAATCATTCAAATGTGAGATGAGATTTGCATTACTTAAAAGAAATTGTCTAATTATATAATAAGTGGAGCAGGCAACAATGAACAACAGTTAACATGAAATAATACCACTTCTGACAAATAAACGCTGAACATAAACATGTACAACAGATGTACTGCAGGTTGAACCTAGGGAGTAAAGTGACACAGTACATTTGGCACACAATTAGCCGTCGTGTTTAGCACTAATATTCTGGGCGGTTTCCAGCAGCTTCTGCACTACTTTGCTGCAGGGAGCTTTGCATCCCGTAAGAATGGAGCGCACCTGATATTAGTTGGCACAGCTGGTGGTATTTGGCTCTTCCTCAAATAAATTGGGAAGCAAAGAAACTGCTGGGACCTGGGACTCCCCTATCACTGTTAAGGCATGGTGTGAGTGAGTGAGGCTGTCAGTTATGGTGACTCCCTATCACTCTCCATGACATCCCCCAGAAATGCAGTTCGGGAGCAGGAGGACCCGCGTGAAGTCAATGGCCCGCTCCTTTGTCAGGAGGGGAGGGGAGGGGAGGGGATTGTTTTCCTGCCTGCACTTTGTCGCGAGCCGGTCGGCCATCACTCTGTCACAATGGGGCGGCAGTGTGTCGTCGGCATACTCGATGATGGGGTCGGAGCCTGCCCAAGCAGTTATGAATGAGCGGCGAGTATAGTAGGGAGCTTAGTACACGGTATGTGTGGTGAGTTGAAAATCACAGTTGATGAGGTGATTCTGCCAATCTGCACTCAATGCGGGCTGCGGGTATAAGGAAGTTTAGAATCCAATTATCGTGACTGGTATTGAGTCCAGGACTAATAGCTGGGTGATGTGTCTAAATGGGATTCCTGAACTCACTCTAGTCTACCGAATCAAAACCACCCAGCAATCTTTCCTCCACCTACTCGGTCCAGTATTGCGCTTCCCCAATCAATGGCTCCACATAGTTGAGGTCGTGCCTGTGAGCTGGAAACAGGATTGCTGAGGCATGATCTGATTGGCCGAGGTGCTAACATGATGAGGATAGAGAAACACTTGTTTGTGATATATGAAACCTCCCAGGGTTAAATACGGGAGGCAAACACGTTGGTTAAAACACATTTACTTATTTCTACAACCGAACAGTCCCAAACACCACACAAAATCCTAGGCTTTCTGTCTGATGGTCTCTGACACCAGTACACAGTGCAGTCCAGTGATGTACATACTAATCTGCAAAGCACTGGAGAAACCAGGAACAAGACAGGCCTTAATCACTACCACAAGGTGACTAGAACAAACCCAAATCAAGCTTGCTGTGGAATGCTAGCTAACCAAGATCATAAACCCCGAACAAAACACAGGTTAGGACCTTAACACCTCACACGAGAGCTTAGCTAACTAAATCCAAGACACTATAAACAAGACAGCAACTCAAGTGAGCCAGTAAGCCAGTGATAAACCACCCAGAAAACCCGGTCCAACAAACCCAAACCAAGCTGAGTATATGAGCCTGCAGGAGCAAAATCAAGACAACAACCAGTACTCACTGCTACATCTAAATGGTATTTGAAGTCAGCTACATCTGGATTAGACTAAGGATATTCCAACCTTGATGATCCAGGATAGATTTAGGTAATATTTCAGATAGCCCTACAGCACCTGATATTTCATCATTGTAGCCCCAAAAACACGAAGGACATTCCGCTATGTATAAGTGCTGGCAGCTGTACATATATATGCATTGTGCGTACCCTTAGCATTTAGACTTGCGTTCAGATTTGTTTGACTAAGGACAGTGGGATTCTGGGTAAAATATGGTTAATGATTTTGTTTTTCACTCAGAATCGAGAAATTGATTTACTCTCACACTTGCCAAGCAACATATTTCTCTATTTTTGTTTTTATTTTAGAGTACATGTTACCTTTATGAAGATGAAATAAACAATATGTGGATATGTGCAATGTATTTGTTAACGTACCGATATCAATATTCAAAGCAACAGCACAGTTAAAGACACAAGAACTGAATTTATAGAGACGACTGTATTGAACGATCAGCCATTTTCTGTCGTGGAGGACGAGGAATTACGTCGGCTCATTCATCACTTATAAGACATCTAAAAGTAGTAGCCTGTGACATCTTTATGATCCATAAACATGCAATGTGACGTCATTCTGCCGATCTGCACTGGGAAGGTCTGCAACCTCCACACATTGGTGAAACATTAACAATACAATCATCACTGAAATGGGACTGTCACATCAACTCTGCAGAACAGAAACGACTCATTTCAAATGCAAAAAATGTTACACATAAAGGTAAACCTCATCTGCGGTTCATTATAACACCAGCTTCTTCATAACTCCTTTTCCTGTTATGCAGCGTAACACAGGCCTGTCACAATAGGCGGGCCAGTGTCTGTGTGTGTGTGTGTGTGGGGGGGGGGATGCTTACCCTGAGCTAAAAACCAGCAGGAATCATTGCCCACAGGGTACACATTTGGCAATGATTCTCTACTGTTCACTCTGCACTGATATGGGGTCCCCTTGCAGAAAACACTGGAAAATCCCCTTAGCAGATGAAATAGACAGCGTCTAATCATTCAGTACTGCATGTTTCTGCATTCCTGCACTGCACATTGCGTGTGAGGTACAAAACACTTCCTCCATTCTTTTCTCAGTTCTTCTTTCTGACCCAGAGAAACCACTGGATTAGATCACAATCTGTTGTGTCTCCATGAAAAAGAAAACACAGCCGTTCCTTGTGTCTTTTTGGAATTTAATCTTCCTCTGCGACCATCCAGTTCATTGTCCAGTGACCTGGCCGTTTCTGGATGATTCACTCCAGTTCTGGATTGGCATGTTTGAACCTCACACCTATATGTTAAGGGATCTTGGTGATCATAAACTATTTAGTTTTAAATCAGCAGTTTTTCAATCAGTTTAATTGCAGGAACTTCTCAGTCAGCTCAGTCACAGTTGAAAGCACCCTAGCATTATGCAGCGGTTTCATAATTTATTAGCTGTCACACCATTTAAGTTGGGCATCACCCATGATACTGTTCCCGTTCTGCAGAAATCATTAAACTAACACAAAAGGGAAGACATGCTTTCAAATCCATTTCCTATTTTGGTTTAGTTTGTAACTCTTCCATAAAACCATCTCTGTGCACTTATTATTAATGGAACAGATGTCCCAGTGTAACATCCTCATTGATCTGAATATTACCGTAAAGAATGTCAAACATGGCCATAAAATTCTGAATCTCCCCCAAATTCCAAAATAATCCACACAATATTGCTTTTAAAGTATTATTAGTGGAGATCACACTGATATGAAATTGTTTTCAGCAAAGCATGAAGATTTTTATTCTCCAGATGCTCACCTCATCTCAGCTTTACATTTTTGTGCAAATTGAGCAGAAACGTTGTGTGCAGTGTGTAAGTGAGCTAGGCGATCGGTCTGGGTTGGTCTCCCCTGGAGAAACGAGCCTGAATGACATCAAACAAAGCATTTCCTCATATCACTTATCAAAATAGCATGGAAAAGCACTGCTTTGTTAGTCATATTAATTAGTCTAACATGCACTGAGGCCTGTTTGTCATTACTGTCAAGTGGGATACTGCCAGCTCTCAGAAGATAGCCGAATACAAAATGACAGCCACATTTCTTTCATAAATACCAATAGACATATTCAGAAGTGAAAAGTTCAGAAAGTACAAATCCAGACCAAGATTTTGTTTCAACCAACCAGTTGATTATAAAGAGTCACATTTACAAAGTACTCAACTGGTTGCTTGAAACAAAATACAGTGATACCTCGGTTCTCGAACTCACTAGAACTCAAATTTCTTGAAAGTCGAACTAACCAGTTTGATCTAGAACTCGATCTGAATATCAGAAGTCGAACCGTGAACGCTGACCTAATATAAATTGTACGCACCAGGAAATGAGTCATACTACAATGCAATTCTTACTTGAATGCCTTCTTCACAGACTGGACGATTAACTAACTAACTAACTTACGTTTACTATTAGAGCATTTATGTCATTTACTTAAACTTTATTTTACCAGGCAAATTAACTGAAAACCAATTCTCACTGCTTTACGTGATATTTGGGAGAAATAGCAGATTACGCATCGGAACTGGCTGGGATACAAACGTCATGCGTGTAACTAAACTCTTCAGCCAATAATGGCAAAGGTGTTTCGTAACGGAGGCGGTTCTCGTTTGTGCAGCTGGGTGAGAGGTCACAATGCATCTAACCATAATGGATTGCGTCAGGATCAGAATGTGTTGCTTACAGCCAGCGCTGTAAGTAAGTCGAACGCACCCAATGACCAGACTGGGGAAACAAACTGAAACATGGACTTCATACAGAGGACTAATGACAACAACCAGAAACAGCTGATCACATGGGGATCCCACACGGGGTTAACGAGGGGGCGTGG
>JAODUD010000082.1:9581565-9595796 GCA_026784285.1 Stomatorhinus walkeri | reverse complement strand
AAACCTGTTAGAATCTTATATACTTGGATCATGTCCCCCCTCAGTCTCCTTTGCTTGAGGCTGAACAGATTAAGCTCAACTAACCTTTCCTCGTATGACATCTATCTTTTATTTAGAATCTCTTTATCCAAAGTTCAATTCAAATGTAATAGGTTATTTTCCCATATTACATGAAAACAATGGCCATTCCTTGCAATATCTGGCACCACAAATTTTTGTCAGAAAGTTTGAGCAAACAAGATTTCAAGTTCATAAACTTTAAACCAAGTGGACCAAATCGGCATCTACCATCATATACCTACATACCTTAATCAGGCCATTCTTAAATGCAGGTTGATATTATCTAGTAAATATGCTTTTCTCCATGTGCTAATAATAGCTTTCCCTACGAGGGTACTATTACCTGTAAAAATGCTTATCAATCATTCATTCATGCACATGTGGATTTCATTATATTTCGGAGTTGCAAATAAAATGCATAAAATGTGTGTTATTTTAGCATTTAGATAAAATGTGCAATTAATAACTTAATTTGAAACTGACAATGCAAGACCAAGCTACTGGAACCCAGCCAGTGATACTAACCAGCCACACTGTTACAAAGTCACCATCCCAGCATTATTAGTCTACTTGGGCACAATCTCCATATGACAAAGCCTTCTACTTAAGATTATTTTCTCACTTTTCCCATAACATCTCTTATTTTCAAGAAAGTGTTGCTTATTCAATTATCCTTGATATTACCATAGAGATAGTACAGGCATACAGGGAAGTATTGGGTTACAGTGTCATTCTTAAGGTCAAACAAACACATTTGAAAGGACAACTGCTACTCATAGATAAATAGGCAGAATTTACTAATGTAGTCTTACAGAAGAACAGCAACTACCATAGGTATCACTGAACTTGTGTTTAAATCCCATTATAGTGGACTTGCTTAACAGAATATCGTCTATAACGGACAAGGTCAACTGGTCCCGGCTGTGCGTCTTTAAGAACATGCAGAAAAAGCATCGGACACCGGACTCACATATAACAGAATTTAGGACAAACAATTTGGTCCCCAGGGCTTTTAGCTGTAGTTTTGTTCGGCTACAACAGACATGCAGGCTCGGCCTACAAGGCGCGTGGCATGCCGGTGATATCCAGAATAGATACGGAATTATTAAAGGTCATGCATCTGGTCAGGTGAAGTTGGATTACTACATGTACAATACAATTATCTAATATAATAATACCACAAGTGTGTCTGCTGGGGTGTGGCACGAGTAAAGGGTATCCTGTAGTTGTGTTCTGGGCATACAGCAACTGGATATAACGGACTTTGGATATAACAGACTGTTTTGTCAAGTCCATTATAATGGGATTTTACTGTATATACAGCCTGTGTTAAAGAGGCTATTCCAGTATACTATACTGTACAGATTTTGCTACTGGTTAATAACTAGTTAATAACCGGTTAAGAGGTAAAACTCAAAAATAGAGCAGCGTGCCATTTCTAATGTTAAATGCAGAATTTAAGATGCTAACTTCATTGCTTACGATGAAACTGTGCTGTTGGCAAACTTGCACTCTCCCTACTATCAGGGATGACAAAATGTGAGAATTAATTGTGATAAAGATAAGATAAGATAAGATAAGACCTTTATTTATCCCGAAGGAAATTGTTTGCTAGTCAAAAATAAATAGGGGCAATACTAAAAAAGAAGGCAGAGATTTACTCACACAAGCCGAAGGATAAAGTACCTTCTTTATGTCCTTGTTCTTCTTGACGGTCCAGAGGCCGTCAGACAGCTTGTCAAAATATTTCCGTGCTTTGGGGGCCTGGTCTAGCATGTGGTTGGGGGGGACACCCAGCACCTCAACTATTTTATTCATCTGATCCACCTGTTGTGGGAAGGGAGCAATGTTTGTTAGGCTGTGGTAACAAAATAGTAAAGGTGCCAATGAAAAGCTTCTTCAATCGATGGTTATTTTTTTTAGTTTGCTGACTGAACAGTCACTGATATCACAACATTACCAATGCATTAATGGGTCTAACCTTTAGCCAATGCCAAACCTTTAGCCAAAGAATCTTTCCATTCTAAAACCATGAACTGACTAGCAGATAGGCATAGTGTCCCTGGTGTACCTCATTGGAACCACTGAAGAGAGGCTCCCCTGTGTGCATCTCAACCAGAATGCAGCCGAGGGACCACATGTCAATGGCCAGATCATAAGGCATGCCAAGCAGTACCTCCGGAGATCGGTAGAACCTACTTTGGATGTACTGGTAGATCTGAGGAAACAGAAGGGTTAGCTGATTACATATGAAGATTTAGGATGCAAGAACAGTGCTAAATGTCAGTGGTGTATATATGCATCTATTACTCACTAGATGGCAGCAATGACTGTATCTAATAGTAAGTAGAGTCACACAGCTGAAAGTGTTGTATTCTCTATATCACATGTTCTATCACAAAGCTCATTTCTAACAAAGTGTACAAGACATGCAAGAGCAGAAAAATTCCACACTAGCCCCTTTTCTATATGCAGCTACAAAAAAAAAATTCACATGTTCTCTTCTGAATCATTTGTTTACCAGAGCTCTCAACAAGCGAAATGTAGCTTTGTGGGTTAGGACACCTATGATCAGAAGATCACTGGCTCAAATCCCATGGTAGGCAGCATAACTATTACTGCTGGTTCCTTGAGCAACTCTTTAAAAAATAATAATAAATAAAAAATACTCCAGGCATAATAAATGGCTGACCCTGTATGTCTACAAGATGGGAAATGTGAAAACGAAAGAATTTCTATATTTCTATGCAAATGACAAATAAAGAATCAGTAACTAACATAACTCATGTAGCTTGTTTAGATATACAACTAAGTGAATTGCATTAATCCCTTAGTTAAGATTCCTGCTATATTCCCTCCCTATAGTTACTTATCTACCAGGCAATTATTTGTCTTTAATGAATCACTATACAGCCTTATTAAATTTAGCTATACTGTCCTTCTTTAGGATTTGCCATCTTGTTGGGGCTTGACCTCATGCCTTCAGTGTTGTTCCGAGCATGCTCACCCGTTGACCCAGCTGGCAGGAGCTTCCAAAGTCCACAATTTTGATGGCACTCCTTTTAGGATTGCAGAGGAGGATGTTCTCAGGCTTTAGGTCGCAGTGTATGATGCTAAGCTCCGGTGTGGCCAAGAACAGCAAGGCTGTGCACAACTGCTGAGCAAACTTGCGTGTCAGATTGAGCGAAACACCACGGAAATTGGTGTTGCGCAGGAGGTCGTACAGATTGTAGGACAGAAGCTCAAACACCAGGCAAAGGTGGTTCCGAAACATGAAGTGTCTCTTCAGGTGCACTATAGAAAAACAGAAACAGTAAATTTTAAAGGTACAAAGCATAATATCTATGTCTGAAGTGACAATATTAAAAGCATGTTCTTAAGAACATAATGTACAGGCACCATTTTGTAGCAATACCAGAAGATTAATTCAGTAAGTTGTCACAACAATTTGTATTCTCAGAATATAAGACTCTAAAAAACTGAAGATTTTATATGCCCCCCCCATCGGTGAAATGTCAACTCAGGACAGAAACATGAGCAGGAAACTGACCAATGTAGTACTTCATCTCTGTGTCATGTTTGTTCATGAGCTCCAGCAAGCGCAGCTCAATTTGAGCTTGGTTCAGGAAGGCTTTTTTGTTTTTGATGATCTTGATGGCTACCCACTCCTGCTCATGGTGGTCATAGGCTTTTACCACCTGAACCAAGAACACACACACGCACACACACACAAAAACACACATTTACAGCAAACCATGTGAGCCTTCCTCTCCACTTAATAATCTCTGCTGCTGTAACCTAAAGTCCCCCAATTAACTCTTCAACCTCCATATGGACAGAACATCACCTGTCCATCTGCACAACAGCATGCCCCAGCATCATAATAATAGTCACTAATACTGTACACCTGACAACAGTCATAGAACATTGTAAAGAGCTACAGGAAAAACCTTTTAAAATCCTTAGGTGGAAGAGAATTTACCTTTCATTGAGATCCATTAATCACTAAATATCATTCCTTTTATACCAGACAAAAGTGCCCCATCCTTGCTCTTACCTGTCCAAAGGAGCCCTTGCCAATGAGTGAGTCAATCTCGTAACGGTCCAACCACTTCTCCCCATTCTTGACAATGTAGTCATAATTGTCATCATCATAACCATCATTGTACACCTTCCGCTCCTTTTTAGTGCTGGAATCCTCAGGGGGAACTTGCTGGGCACGTCGTTTTTTCTTTGTATAATATACCTACAGAAAAAGGGAACGAACACCGATATGCACTCTGATGGCTGAAACACAGAGCCATCCAGAATGATTTAAAAGAGGTCATAAGAAAATCAACCCAATCTCCATCCATTATCCAATCTGCTTATCCTTCTGGGTTGTGGGGGGTCCGGAACCTATCCCAGAAGTTACGGCACAAGGCAGGGAACAACCCACAATCACACACCATTCACTCACAAATGCACACCTATGAGCTATTTAGAAACTCCAACTAACCTCAGTATGTGTTTGGATTGTGGGGAGAAACCAGAGTAACACACACACATACATACACACACACACACACACACACACACACAGGTACCTCAATAAGAAATAATGGAAAACTAATTAATTGGTTCCCAGCCCCCAAAAAATTAGACCTAAATGTTTTTTTAGCATTTAAACACAAAATGAACAAGATAAAACAAGAAGAGCACATACTAAACACATCAAAGCACATTTATCAAAACAGTAATTTGTAAAGTAAGAAAATAAATCTATCCAAACAATGTGTAAAGTTAAAAACACTGTGCCCCAACATTGTACACTATGCATAACATTTTTTTTTCTTAATGGCTTCCAAAATGAAAGTATGTACCACAACACTGCCTCAAGCCATGCCCCAACACTAGACTATGCCATGCGATCCATTGTTTATTTTTATCATTAATTTGTATTTGTTCATTTGTTTGTAAATCGCAAACTTCCAGGTTGTAACATTTGTACAAGCATTGCATAACTTTTTGGTGAGCAATGGTTACCAAAATGATATAAAGTACAGTGTATTACCTGATAGTGCTTTTTTTATTGAAAATATCACCAACAAACGATGCTATCACATTGAATACGAGGCTGAGATTGAAGCGTTATCCTTCGTTTCCACTGAGAGACATGCCATGTGACTCATTTCCCCCCACGTACAAGTTCTTAGGTCAGCGTTCACGGTTCAACTTCTGAGATTCAAATTGAGGTCTAGGTAATTTTTTTTTTAACTGGTTGGTTTAACTTAAGAAATTCGAGTTCTAATGAGTTTGATTATATGTATACACACACATATGATTACACATAAATATGTACACAAACAGCATCATTTGCCGTTTCTTACCTCATTGATGTGCTTATATGTCTTGATGAGATCAACCGACAGTTTTCGCAGTGGGGCACTAGCTGGATCACGGAAGCTTGGGGGGATCCTCCTCTGCAGAATGGTCATGTCTGACAGCACCTGCGGGGAACATGGAACAAAATTACGTAAAACCAGTGAGCACAGAAGATTTCATTGTGAGACTTCACAAATGTAGGCTGGAGTTCTAGCTCTTGGAGATGACCACAGATAAATGAGGGGTCACCTCATGCTCAAATAGGAAGCCTCCAAGCCTCTAGCTTGACAAGAGGGCAGGCAGCAGGTCTGGGATACAGGAGTCAGCTGATACCTGCTGCTGTTCGGCCATGGAGTGGATGTTGCTAAAGGAGGGGTGACTGTGCTGGCTCGACATGGTTGGCTCAGCGGGGGAGAAGCCCAAGGCTGCAGGCTGGCAGAGGGAGGAGGAGTGGGGCTTGCATCCTGAGCTGCTTCCACCTGCACGGGACCAGAAGAAGAGAAGGGGCAATATAGATAAATGACCTGCTGACACGACTGTCAAAAGAAAAACCATTGACATTGATGATGTTCAGTTTATTGCCACATGCCACAACTGAAATGTACCAGCACATGAGCCTTGCAACACAAGCTAGGGTCATTTTCACAGTGCCACCTTAGCATGGTACAGCTTTGAGTAAGATGGGTGGGCAAAAACTGGTTCTTAATTGAAAATGGGACACATTCAAATTCTTCACAATGCATTTTGTAAGATTTCTGTCTAGGAAAAATCATCCACCCATCCACCTTCCAACCACTTATCCAACACAAGACTGGGGGGACTGAAGCAGCATGAGATAGGCAGAAAGGATACCAGTCCATTCCAGGGCATCGGCAAGGAGACACATTATACGCCATTTAGAAATCCCAGCTGTCACAACTGTATGTAGTTGGACTACAGGAACAGACGAAACTAACTTGAGGAAAGAGACCATACAAACTTGTTTTATTCCAAATACAGTTTGATGAAAGACCACGTGACCTAAATTTCAGTTCAGAACAATTTTTAAAAAGCCATGCTAGGTGATCATAGTTTGTATTTGTTAGCAAAGGGCACAGATATCAGTCTCTTCTCTACTGAGGTGGAGATAGACCTCATTCTCTGGCATCAATGGTCGGCTTAGTATGTTATTTTAAGAGGAAAACAGTTTCGGAAAACTGACATCAAGACCTTTCAAGTATAGTTTCATTGGCACAATGACCGATGGAGAGTACTAAATGCTGATATCTGACATCTTGAAAATGATCAATTGCACAGAGATAAAAAAGAACACAACAGTAGGAGCAAAACCGTACTAAGACAAATTTTAGGCAGCTACATATAACATCTGACCTATGTCATGACTTTCTCCGTCATCTAAAGAAACAAATTTTGTTCAATGCATCATAAGCTTACAAATATTATACAAAATACACAATGAAGATGTTTTTTGTTAGACAAAATAATGAAGTAACGTACACTTCACTTTTCATACTGCTTGCATATCCAGAGAGATTGCAATTTATAAGCTAAAACAAGCTTAAGTAGTTAAATAATCCCATTGAAGCCATTCAAAACTGCCCTTTCACAGTGCAAAATGCCATGTCTTACTAAACGTACTATATAAATAAATTGCCATTTCCAATCAGTCACTCTTCAGCTATATGAAGAACCAAATACTGGCATTAAAATGTCTGCATGTGCACTGAAGCCACGACTGAATAAAGCTTCCTAAAAGCAAAGTCTATACATTAATTAATTACTGGTGGGAACAAAAATTTTGTTGGTAATTATTAAGGATATGGTTTGAATATGTTTATATTTCAAAAACAAAAAATGCTAGAAAAGCACATTCAGTTTTGGTCACACTTTCAGTAAGACGCTCCTTGAAACAAGAGGCGGTTACTGTTACACAAATATAATGATGGTCTGTTCTACATGGGGATAAAGTGTGTCTTTATTTGAGAAAGATATTTTGCTGCTTTTAAATTTATAAGCTGTGAAAAATAAACATGAGATTCTGAAGGTTAGGAAGAAAGACTGTAGAATGTCAGAGAAGCAGTGCTCCAAGATGCATATATTTCACACTGTATCTTTAAATCTTGAAGCAAACACACTGAGAACTTCCTGAGTGTGACAACCCTCTTCCTTTTCTACGATTGGCAGAGTCCCACTCCCTCTCTGCCTCTGAATTGGCTGTTGGTATCCAAGGGCTGGGCGGTGAGGTCTCTATAAATAAACTTTGTAGCTTGTGCTGTATCAGCAAGCCATCCCGTAAAGCCTTTTCTCATCCACCCTCCTCCCTCTCCCTGTTACCTCTTCCCATCTTCCTCGCTGTCCCTCTCTGTCTCTCTAGCCAAAACACTCTTGCAGAGGTTATGCTAAAGAGGAAATTGGGATATTAAAAAAATCTGTACAGAAACTGCCACAAAAAGTTGCATTGGCAATTGCATTTCTGGTTTGCATACACCGAATCCAGATTGAATAGGTATAACACAAACAGGATAATAAATTACACATTTCTAGTAATTAATTAGGCAGAGGACATTACATCTGCCACTTAAAAGCTCTTCCCCCTTAACAGGGATTAAATACAGCTGGCAGCTGCCAGTCAGAATGTCTCCATGGAAACAGGTCTGCATACTCCCTGTAACCAAGAGACAGGGGAGTTTGTGAGCCTAAGTGTATGTGTGTGGCAAATGCCAACAACTGAAGCCCCTCCTTGTCTGTGTTAGCCCTACGTATATTTCCGGTTAGGGAAGCAGACCTGGATACAAGACTTACAGCATAGAAGAATGTTAGCATAAAATGGGGAGTAGCTTAAACAATAGGATGAAAACGAAGACATTTGGCCTTAGAAATCATGCAGTACTTCTCCCCGTAGTATACAATGTCTTCCACTCCCACAGTCTGAATGATACACTGGCAAAATTCACATTCATGAGAATCCTGAACGAACATCATAATGGATACAACAGAAACATAAAACATGGAAAAAGACATTTCTTGTAAACAAACTGCAAACAGTTACAGTAATGCTGACAGTAAAGCAAGTGCAACTGATAAATTTCACTATAAAATTAAGTAAGCTTATGACTGTGAATGAATGTCTCTGTGTACATCGGATCTGTACTTTGTTTTGGACACATACTCCCATGGTGACAAATAGGCTATATTTTGTTCATGATCAAAAGATGAAGCAACTCATAGATTATTTTGTTAGTTTACTGTACTAGCAGTACATGTAAGTGCAACCACATTTAGAAGTGAATGTGCAATTGCAAGCAGGAGTGTAACAGTAGGTCAGCGCATAGGCTCTCAACACATCTGGGTTGGGTCAGGGATTTGCAGATCAGTTGACTTTGGCTTCTCTTGCTTAACTCTGGGATTAGCATGCTGGTTATGCCAATTCTGAGGGACAGGCACAGTTGGGACAGAAAGTTTTGATGTGATTAAACATTACCTATTAAGAACTGAACATGTAACACTATGATTTATTAGATAAAAGGCTTTCAGTGCACAATGGCAACCATGCCATATTCTTGAATTGATTAGACAACATGAAATACCTTAGTATCACAGTATTCTATTCTGGCAGCAAAATCATTTTACATAGCAGAGGGACTACTTTGGTCCAATTCCTCTTGACCACCCACATGCTGAATGAGCAGAGTGTCTGGCAGTAAATGGAGGAAATCTTCTCAACAGAAGGAGATGAAACACTTCACATCTGACTCAGAGACAGAGTCAAACTGAAGGTGAAAGAGGAAGAAGGATTAGGATGTCAAGTGTCACCAAATCAAGCACCACAAAGCTGTACAACTAGCCCACTGGTGTGATTCATTCAACAATGCCAGTGTAAGTGTTTCCTCATTAGGAACCAACTGGACCCCTTAAATGAAAACCAATAAAGGATTCTTTTTTAACAATTACTGATGCCTGTGACAAAAAGCGAACCTAGAGGGGCTGATACAACAGCAATAATAATAATAATAATAATAATAATAATAATAATAATAATAATCTTCATCCTGAACAATCCATTAAATCTTCATTGCCCCTTCATCCTGCACTGAACTTTAGACAGTCATTCACTGAAAGCTGAGTCAGACTTTATGCTATTAATAAAAGCCATCTGGGGCAAGGTCTCAAACAGTGATGCTGGTAAATTGAGAGCTCACAGAAGCCATAAAAATAAAATAAATCCACCAATCAAAATAAGCAGGACGGAGAATGGCAAGAGACTCACACAAATACATTTGTGACCACAAAACTCCTTTACTTGGACTGGAACTAAAATCAAATCAGGGCTAAATGAAAGGTTCACCAACTTTTCCAAGGTCTAAGGTCAAATGCCTAACCATGTTCAAGGACACAACTAGGGTGTTTGTATGATCTGTAGAATCAGAGGCTTATTTCAACAACTCACAGGAAAGAAAATTAAGCTGTTTGATACCTAAAAGAATTGACACTCCCCATATGATAAATGTAAATGTCATTAGTTTAAATTACCCAGTTATACAACTACACCCTGCCTCCCCCCCAAAGATAGCTTTTGTATTGGGAAGGCATTCAGTTTACCATTGCATATTTTCATAAACAGTTACTTCAATTATCTCTAGAACTCTACATTCCATTAACTGAAAATACTTTACAAACCAGGTATAGCAGTTATAAATTTATCAAAACCAAATTAATACTTTAAGTGTAGAGATAACTGACAAATTGGAAGCAACAAAATTCAGCATTTACAAATGCCATAAGACTTGTTAAGGAAGACAGAAATAGATGGAGGGAAAGAAAAAAACAAGGGTGCTCAATGTTTAATGTGCTTTCTGTAATACTTCCTGTGTCCGTCTGAGCCAGCAGGGCAAAGAAAAGAACAGAGGAAAGGAAAACGGTATTTGTCTTTTAGAAGAATCCAGACATGGATTAGCACTTGGTCTCACAGTTCTAGTACTTTATCGACAACATGCTTTGCTTCAGCTTGCATCACCGGCACTAGCAGTATTTTTACAAGCTCATATGCACACATCACTATATTAGTCAGATTTTTTTGTACTATGGGGACAGTGTTGCTAATAGGTAGGAAGTCAGTGCTGAACTTCACCACATATCTTAGATTTACTCCTTGACACATACCAAAAGTTAATTTTTTATGCCATTTTAAGGTTGTTATTTTGTCTATATGGAACAAATTATTTTGAAACATAGAAGATGATCATAAACCGATGAACACCTCCCTAATCTGAGGGAGTATGGTGAGGGTACAGTAAAGGGCTGTAAACGTAAGCAGTGTTAGGAACACAGGTAGTTATCTGCCACACTTCTTGAATAAAATCTTGTCAAGTTATGACTGTCCACAAGACTGTTAATCACAGCTCAGAAACACAGCTCATACATATAAGCAGAAACGACCGTAGCAATTTATAGACAACAGCAATGTTGGATATACACAGAGATTAAAGCACAGCATTAGTAAGCATAATAATTTGAGGTAGAACCACCATCAAAATCTATTTAATGAAAGAACTACTTTACCAGTGTTCACACAAAGAGGATTTTACACCAACAATTACTTTGCTTAATCTACAGTAATTTGAAATGATAAGGAAAGAATTAAGGTGATACTTTTGTATATTAAAATCTTGCAAAATCTCTGGTTCTGACAAGTCAAAAAAAACATCACCATCAGATACATTTAGTGAGTTTTGTTGTTGTGAATATCAGTCAGTTGTTAATCACACTAGAATTTAGAATTAGGTGATCAGTCATCATTGTTGACAAACCACAGCACACAACAATGAAATGTGTCTGCTGAATTTAACCCATACGTTGAATCATAGCAGGGGGCAGCTAATTCAGTGCCCAGGGAGCAGTGCTTGGGGGTGGTACCTTGCTCAGGGTACCTCAGGGGTGCTTTGCTGGACAGGGATTCGAACCAGCAATCTTTCAAGTGCAAGTGCGCTTCCCTAACCATTTGGCCACCACTGCCCACTGCACCTGCATATTCACAAAAATGGTACACTCACTGAAGGATTTTCTCTATTACCGGTTTCCTTTTTCTAGTGAAATAAGCTACACAAAGATAGTTGCAAATTTATCTTTGAGTGAATGGGTATTTGCTAAAATCCAACCTACTTATACTACTTCTGTCAATTACCTGCAGTGTATTTCCATAAACTGATACAGAATCTAACCCATACAACAGTTTTGAACACAACTCTTGTCCTGTTGACTCTTCACTGGCTTCAAAAGCAAACTCCACTTCTTCATCCACATTTTTAATGTCATTATTTTCATATAAGATTAGAATACCTTCATATTACAGTATTTTAAGCAATGTATATCAGAGGATGTTTAATACGTTTAATATAATTTTTCAATTAAAACAATTACAGTTGTTCAATGCAGATTGACATTTCTGATCCAAATTTATACTTGCAGTAGACTCTTACAGGTTCTTTTTTTAAAAAATGTCCACCTGTATAAAATATGTCTTTATGTATTATTGTTGTTGTAATATGCAAGAGAAACATGGCAGTGATGGCTTTACATCAGCAGGTCTTCAATGAGTCAGATGTTAAACTTGTTAAACTAATGATGTTAAACTAAAAAAATTAAGCTCATATAAAACATGGAGAAATTTGTTTAACATTTAACCCAGTAAAAATACGTAGGATGTGTCTAAGAAATTGAAGACAAAGGATTTTAAAAACTCATATTACGAAGAATGGGACCATGATATTTTTCTGAGCTACAGTAGACCCTGACTCCAACCAGAAGCTTTGAAAAACAGAAATACACATTACTAAAATTCTCTGGTGAAAGAGAAAGTAGCAGGCATTATGTAACATAGCTGTTCATCTGTGCACAGACAACCAACATCTAAAGCCACAATAAAACCAGCTGTAAAAGTATGGCAGCTTCTCATAGATTTTCATAAAATCAATGATACCCAAGCAAACTGCTGAAAATGAAAATCGTGTCATAAGCTTCAAAAAATAAAAAACTAAAAACATTTTTTTTTAATGTACATTTTTCAAAAACAGAATTTAAAAATTGTTACTAATCTACTTAAAAAAGACCAGATAATATGAATGGGTGGCTGTCAGGCTGCTGAAGAGCCATGCAGACAGCAGTGTATCATGCAATGCTCTGACTCAAAGCACATGCAGCTTTTTCCATCCATTTTGCCTCCATTACATGATACGTTATCATTATAAGGTATACACAACTTCTTAGTACACAACTCAGACACCATGTACTTACAATAATATTTCGATACAAGTTAAGCACTCATTCCTGACCAACACTAGCAAATACTTTCTCCACTTGAACAAGCCTGCCATACACTTGGAGCCTCTGATTACACTCAGAGTCTACATAGAAATTATAATGCTACAAACCCCATCTCACATCCTACTGACAAACAAAATACCAATAATTCTCAGATGACCCTCAGAATAGCCATATGAAAATAATGCATGGCTAATCTGTTGTAAAACTGTCGGTAAATTCTAGGTAAACAGCTTTTCAGTGCATGCTAAATTGACAAGCAGTCATTTGGTCCAAAGAGTGAGAGGAAATCAGAGGCTAAACCATCAACCTTTAATGAAATGTTACAGGTGCCAATACACCTGAATATAAGCACAATAAAACACATTTTAGTTGTTTTTCCTCATATACCCTTGCAATATTTTGACACTAAACTGATCGTAGAGTCATCATAAATTTGAATAAAAGTTCATACTAACTTCGTGATGGCTTCCGGAGCAGGTGTGACTGTGGCAGATACAGATTCTGATCTGGGTTGCCGATCCAGGACTCGGCAGGTAAATTTGCAACCATCCTGTTGGAAGGCTGTGGCTTCTCTTCCACAGTTGAAGTGATCACCATCGGAAACTCTTGTGTTTTGGGCTGTGGCGTCCCAAATATCAGGTAAAATAAAAACTACTGGCTGTGGGTTCCACAAAAAAAGAGACAAAAAAAAAATCAAAGAAGCAGTTTCGTTTCAACCATATAATGATAATCCTTGCCAGCAATCTTCATATATTCTGTGACTTGATATACATCCAGTGACTAATCAAATGTCAGTGAAAAGGCAGGAATATAGGTTTAGTTCTGATTTTCCCCACAGAAAAAAAAATTCTTGATGAGTAACACAATCCTGAAGTAACAGACAGAAGAAGCCAGTAAGAAGGCACCAAAAAGCTGTTTCCAAAACAGGCCCCCTTCTGTCCTGGGTAATCAATCCCTTTATTGTTCTTTAATTATATCTAAGGCAATAAAATAGGGTTTCAGGCAACAACGCTTAGACAAAAATATATTATGCTAAACTATGTTATATTTTGTATTTATATTATATATTTGTCTATAAGATATACATTACTATATTTGTGAGTGAAATTATTTGGTTGCTTTAGTCATCATCACAGGCATTACTTCATGCATCACTGTTTCAAGATATCTAAGGGTTTTACTTAAAAATATATAGTTCCACTCAAGCTGTAGGAAAGGGAGGCATGTATCTGGGTAAAAACAACTGGACCCCCACTTGGTTCCGGACAGTCCAACAGCTGACGAGGAAAAAGGAGCTAAACCTGGAAGTGTTATTGGGCCGGGAGGGGGTCTCAATTTCCAACTTACAACATTTACCCCATCCCTCTCCCTAAAAATAGTAGTAGTGCTTATTAGAATTGTTGCGAATATACACTTTGGAATTATTTAATGCATCATGGGGAACAGTCTCAAAAATGACAGCATATGCCCAACACAGACAAGCTGCA
>JAODUD010000082.1:9476806-9487142 GCA_026784285.1 Stomatorhinus walkeri | reverse complement strand
AGTAGTGTGTGTGGGGAGCCACAGCCCCGCCCACCCAGGACATGAAGCCGACACGGAGGAGACCCAGGCCCCAGACACATTTTTCATACGTGCTTAACCAAGACCGTGGTCATGGCAAGTGTGATATTTATCCCAGGAAGCATAGGGCAGCTGGTATGGCTTAGATGGGATGCCAGCCCATAACAAAGCCAGGCTCCTGCCCACTTCCACGCAGTACGGCTATTAGAGGTGCCATTGTTTGTATTATATTCCAAATGCGGAAGGAGGACCTGAAAGTGAAAGACACCACAGTGCTACCAACAAAGTCACCATAGCCTACTCACCATGGTGATATAAGCTACTGACCATGCCGATATAACCTACTCACCATGCCGGTATATCCTACTCACCATGCCGATATATCCTACTGACCATGCCGATATATCCTACTGACCGTGCCGATATAACCTACTTGGCATGCTGAGTTAAAAACCTACTCAATAATTTCTGCAAGGACCCATTGATTTTCTAAAATACCTCTTTGCCCCAAACTTTTAGTATACAGCAGATTTATGCAGCTCACACTGCATTGGCATCACGTCCCACATGCAAATGCAACTCAACAAGCAGAACTAATTAGTGAATACAGCTGCCCCTTGGCTATTTAAACTTACCTGCCCGAACACTTAGGGCGAGGTATTGTTTATGACGCATAGCGTGTTGAGCATTATATGCAATATTAATATCATCATGTAAAGTGGCACTGTGCAGAAAATGCAGCTTATGAAACACGTTCGCTGTACAGTATTTTAGCTAATTATCTAGTAACATTTCAAATTAGTTACATAGTTACATAGTCGTCTATAGAAAGCAGATTATATATCTTTTCTCCTAAAGAGTTGATATTGTAGTTTATTTGATATATATTCTCTCTGTTATATTTTATTTTGTGTATTGAATTTTTATTTGTGATATTACTTTTTTCATTTTGTTATATAGTGTTCATCATGTCCACTGGTGTCTCTGTCTATTGGTGCAGCTGTAGCAGAACCAATTGTCTTCCCGGGATAATAGTGTTTTTTTTTGTGATTCTGATTATCATTCTCTCTGTCCTGTGACCTGCCCTTAACTTTCTCTTGCTTTCCAGCTCCTGCTCTCCTCAGCCCAAACCACCTTGGACAACCCCATTGTCCCCTTCTGTTGTGCGTGTGCTCAGAGGAATGGCTGCCCTTGTTTCTGACTTCTCCTGCTTGACTCCGACCGAGAGCCCTGCATGCTGATTCGCTGTCCATTTGCTGGTTTCCCGAAATATTTCTAGTGTATTGGTGAAGTCATATATAGGTATATACCCAATTAAATATAACTGTTCTTAGTGGGAAATGGTAGATGAAATTCACACAATAAAAATTCTTCATATATCACCAAAATGATTTTGTTGCAGTGCATACTTTGGGTCCCCAAGTTTCCTTTCTGCCAGTGGGATATTGCAATGAAGCAATGTATTAAAAGAGCAATATGTACAGTAGTCAAAATGTAGAATCATTGCAAGAGGAAAGGATAATATCAATGTAAATGGATACAAACATGTCTGCATTGTAATAGCATTTTATCCATTTCTGCTACAGAACCATTTTTCTGCTGCTATCTTTGTACTGTTGTTCTTTATATTATTTTTATGTTCTTATTTACTTTATGATTTTGCCAGTCCTGTGACGGGCTGGACTTTTATCTCTTGTGCTTGTGCTACTCGGATCAGCCCCAGAACCCTGAGTGACCCCGACCAGGTCAAGCGAAAGCTGCCAGATCCATAGATCGATGGGTAACTGTCCTGTTCCTTAGTCCTCATTAGCCAAGGTGGTGGTGCCGTGTTCAGAGGTGTTCACAGTCCCTATTACTGCTCTTTTTCTCTTTTAACTGGGTGGAAATGCCACACATTGCATTACAGAAGCCCCTTCGATGCTCAATCTACTCATAAACTAATCAGTTAAGGCTGTGCTTCATTTTAGTCAGTTAAACATTTTGCTTTTGGTACCGACTGACCATTCACTGCATATAAAACATCTTGAATAACCTATCTGGTAAATAAATACATCCATACCTATACATTTTTATAAAGTACATTTTTCTAGTGTATTGGTGAAGTCATATATAGTTGTATATACCCAATTAAAAACTTTTCTTAGTGGGAAATGGTAGCTGAAATTCACACAATAAAAATTCTTCATATATCACCAAAATGATTTTGTTGCAGTGCAGCCATTATCTGTCAGATATATAGTATGATTCATGGTTATTAATTTTGTAATAACAAAAGCCATTTGTTTATTATTATTATTATTATTATTATTATTATTATTATTATAATAAGAAGCTGAATGATGATGATGATGATGATGATGATGACGACGATGCTGTGATGATGATGATGAATAAGGAAGACACCTTGTTGTAATGTTATGATGTACAAAATTCATCAATTTGGAAACCGCATTGGGAAGGTGAGAATGAGAATTTCTCATATATAATATTTCAAAGCAAAGAGAAAAGTAGATGTTTGTGGATTATGTTTTCTCAGGAGGAAAAGATCAACAATCGTGGTTGGCTATGAATTATTGCAAACTATCCATTATTAGAAGTATAGTTCACAGCAACACATTGCTAAAATAAACCAGAAAATAATAGAGGAGCCCGATTCTTCCGTGAGAAGAAACACACTCTGCTTCTGCTTTATCGATTTGGAGAAGCGATATAACCACAAACCCCAGAATATACTGTTGGAATATGCAGTACTGGGACTGCTACACTTTGCAGTCCAGTCTCTATATGAATGTACTAAGAGTTGCACCCGTATATTTGGCACAAAGCTGAGGTCATTTAGAATGGATGCAGGCCTTCAGCAAGGATAAGTCTTATCTCAACTACTGTTTGTAATTTTCCTGGACAGGATATCAATGCACAGAGCTAGAGGTGACATCCCACCTATTTGCAAGTGATGCTGTGCGTTTGGCCTCATCCGGCTGGGGCGTAAAGCACGCAACTCGAGCGATTAAATGCGGAGTAGCAGGGACGACGGCCAGCACCCGTACATCCCATAATGTTCTGGTGGAAAAGAGTGAATTCCAGCTTATAGGTGAGGGGGGAGTTTCCATTAATGAAGGAGCTTATGTGCATTGGGGTTATTAGTCATAATAAGATGATACGTGTCGTTGACTGGTAGTGGGTGTAACTGGTGCAGTTTTTCAGGCCTGTAGTGGGGATGTCGCTGTGCTCCCTGTGATCACGAGTTATAGGTAATGACCAAAAATATAAAACAAGGTAGAAGGAGCATCTAATGGGGGGGTTTCTCCGCAGAGTCGGATGGCAGAACTATCATGTCGGCTGGAAATGAAGGGATCTTGATATAGCCTCTACTGATGGACATCGAGAGGATGCAGCTGAGGGCGTCTCAGGAATCGCGCAAGGATGCCACCTGATCAGCAGCCAAGAGAGCCGGTCTGGACATGATGCTCTGGGCGGAGATCCTGGAGCAGACCCAGGACATGCTGGAGGGAATATATATATCTCCCAGGTGTCTTGGGGAAGGTTGAGGATCCCATAGAATCAGCGAGAGTCTCCGGATTTGAAAAGCGAGATCTGCTCTGATGTCCTCAGGATGCCGGCTCTGCAGCCCTTACCAGGAGAAATGCATGGAGAATAGACCTTCACAACATATAAACAAATTTATAAACAAACAAAACATCCATATTCTAACCGATTATCCTCATGAATGTCACGAGAAGGCCTGCGTCCTGTCCTGCACAGGACCTTTTACATGGCTGTGATACCGTCTAGAAGTGATGTTATTCGGGTAAATAAATTGTGTAGAAAACAATTCATCACAATGAAACTACATTATGAGCATCTACAAGATAGAAAATAGAGGAAATAGCTTGTACAGGTATCCTAATTAAGGAGACAAGTGAACTTTATTACATATCTCCATCAACAACATGACTGTTATCGTGACACAGTATGGTTGGCCCTCAGATTGTTAACTTATTGTTAATATAACATCAAATTATAAATCAACAAATATAATAACAAATGAAAAATATATATTTATCTTTTTAATTTTAATTATACATTATACATTTTAATTTGTTGGCATCAAAATAAAAAAATGAAATTGAACTTGGAGCAGTAAAGACCAAAACACAAGTATTAAAATGTAATAATAATAATAATAATAATAATAATAATAATAACAAACTAAAAGATTAACAAGGGGTGCAATTGGTCCAAACTGCAGACAGAGGTGGGTAATTCAGCTCCAGAGATTAAAAGTCCAGACCAGGATTTTGTTTCAACCAGCTAGTTGGATACTCTGTGATTCAGGGATGGACATAACTAGTAAGTAAATAGGCATTCACCCATAAAACAATGCGTGCAACAATCGATTGTGTGTAAAAACACGAACGTGTACTTATTTATGTGCATTTGCGCTGCTATGACCGGAAAATACCTCACATTTTAACCTGTATACTGCAAATTAAGTAGAGTTAACATATACAGATAAATGTACTTTATACTATTTTATGTCTGAATTCCTGTGACGGATGTCATGTTACAGAAAGGTTACAATCCAAAGAGAGAGTCGTCTGCCAGAGGTAGGAGCCAGCATGTTTGGCACCTTGACAAAAAGAAGCACTTCTGTAATAATAACTGTTTGGACACTATAGGGCTCTCATTACCAAACAGAGGAGACATTGATTCATATATAAGGGTGTGATTTAGGCAATTTGACAGGGGTGAACTTTGCTAAACATCTCAGCATCCCTCAACATCACTCTAATTCAAATCTCTGATATGGAGATATCTACATAGCCTTCTCCTGTTCACTAATGGTAGTTTTCCCTCAGTTTCTGGTTAAGTTTATGTGTGTTATATTTTGTTGCACATCAGCCCTTCCTCTTCTCAAACCCCACCCCCCCACACCCCTTCTAAAAACTAAATTTCTAAAATCTAAAATTTTTATAAAAGAACACATGCCCAGAATAAAAGGCTTATAACTCATGAACCCCTTGTACTACATGCATAAACAGTGGCTGGTTTTAGTTCTAACACTCGTTAAATGTTAAGCAATAACAGACCGATATAACTAACATACTTATAAAGATAAAGAATATTTTTCCTGTTAAGTTTCTGTGCTGTCATAAATGATTTTCTGATTTTGTTTCATTAGAAAAAATGTGCTCAGTCTGCATCTCACCCAACTGCCTTTTTTATAAAAGTTACTGACCTGCATAACATTCAGTTTAAAAACTTGCGTGTTCAGTGATCCATGGGAAAATCTGCTCTTTTATCACAAGGAGACGGATAATATGAGCTACCAGCAGACCAGATCTTCATCCGCAGAAAGAAAATTTAGTCGGAATATTAATCCTCAAATTTATGATAGAGTAAAGCAAGCATATGTCCAAAAAACCCCTTAAGTTATTAACTGTTAAGCTGCAGAGTCCATTGGATTTTTACTTCCCTTGAAAGAAAATAGATGCATTGCAGTACAGTCAATTAAATCTTGCTGACAGTTTCCCAGGTATGGGAAAGACTCTTTATGCAACTGAGGCAATGCCAGAGTTCATCACTCGCAGAAATTTGAAAGTGTGAATAATTTTCAATTGTTTTCTTTAATGTTCATGCACAGTGTGGCAGGATAGAAACAAACTGACTTGCAAGCCAACTCGATGACAAATATGCCAAGGGCAGCCCCATGGGGAAATATTCCCAGAACTTTGAAGTTTCTATGTTTCTATAGTTTCTATATGAAGTTTAAGTTAATCATCCTATTTATTTGCTTCTAATATAGACCTAAATCAACCAAAGTTGAAGATTTCAAGTTTAATTGCCAAATTCGCTTTCAGGAACACACTGATATACTTGTGTCGCAGTTTCTGCAAGCGGACAGGTGCAAAGAGAAAATGTGATATATGGGATTAGAGCAAACACAATAATAAATAAATAAATAAATAAATAAATTGTAGATGCGGTATGTAGATGCACAAATTAACATGAATATAGACTCCTCGCTTAACTACCTACCTATTTAACGACCGCCCTGCCTTATGACCAGCTCTCCGGTCAGTTGGTATTGTGCTTCTTATTGGTCGTGGAAATTGCAGCGCGGTGTCTCAGCATCAAACATCTCATCTCATATCATTTATAAATATACTTAAAATGTTAAAAATCAGAATCAGCTTTATTCGCCAAGTGTGCTGGGGCACACAAGGAATTTGGTTCCGGCTGCTTGAGACTCTCTTGTACACAGGCAATAAGTGACAATATACTGACAATAAGTTACACTGTATAAAAAATTAAATTTGAAATATGCACACATGGGTAACTGTACTAGTATAAGGTGCGAGGTTGAGTGCAAAGGTAACGATATCTAAGAGCGACTCCTCCCTTATTGACCAATCCGCTTAACGACCTTGTCAAGACCGATGGATGAATTTTTGGAATTTAAAAACATCAAAGTTAGTCTGTGCTGCAGTAGATTCACACAGTTAAGTTTTAAGGGAAATTCTTTGCCACAGTTTCAGGGGAGGGATTTGTTCATGGGCGGACAGTAGGACAACAACAGTGCAATGGAAAATAAAAGTATGTAAACAATACATTGTTAATAAACAGGGAATGTAGCACGGAGAGGAGGACAGTAGTGGAGTATGTAATGTTGATGCAGTGCAGGTAGTATATTGACAATAGTGCATTACAGTGAGAATGCAGTGGGAGTGGATAGGTGCAGGTCACAGGATGTTAAGCGGCCTGGTGGCTCGAGGTAGGAAACTCTGAAGTGGGTGGGGAGGTATAGTGTCGCTTTCCAGTTGGCGGAAGTGTGAGAAGGGTGTGAGCCGGAAGGTTGGCATACCAGATAGACTTCACCCTCTTCTGGCAGCAGGAGATTGATTGTAGGTGGCCATAGGTGGGAATTAGCGGGAGAACTCTTCAAACTGGATTTAAGGAAGCACTTCTTTACACAGCGTGTAGTCAGAGTATGGAATAGTCAGTCTTCCTGATAACGTAGTGCAAGCAGAATCCGTGGGTTCCTTTAAATCAGAGCTGGATAAGATTTTAACAACTCTGAGCTATTAAGTTCTCCCCAAGTGAGTTTGATGGGCCGAATGGCCTCCTCTCGTTTGTATAGTTCTTATGTTCTTATGTTCTAGGTCATGGTGATCAATAGGGATCATGGTCAAAAATGTCCCAGCAGTCCTTTGCAATAAACAGTGGTCCGGAACAGTTAGGTCACACAACCATTCTGTCAGGATGCTCTCACTTGACCAGCGGTAGAAGTTTGCTAAGGGTTTGGTTGCCACCACAAAGCCTTTTAGCCTCTTCTGGAAGAATTCATTGCTTACATCCTTCAGGAAGAACTAACTGTGTGATCCAGAGAGAGGTGCGAGGAGCATGCCCTGATCACAGCTCATTGAGGCCCAAGGGCAGCTGCCCAGCGAGTGGTACCTCAGCACCACACCAGTCCAAATGGATCAATGTGGGTGTTTTTCCAGTGGCTGGGGAGCCAATCCAGTGACCAACCCCCAGATTTTGATAGTAAGTCGGAGGACCTCCTTATAGGGCTGGGTGTAGATTGACATCATACCCAGGATGAAGCAATTGCAGGTTAAGGGGCCAACAGTGTAGGGTCACTCCTGGAACTCACGGGATTCAAACCAGTAACCTTCCGAATGCTGGTATAAACCCCAAGCCTCATAGCTATCACTCTGCCCCAAAAGCTGAGGTGGGACTTGAATCCCCAAATCTGGAGTTATGAGTCAACAGTGCTAACCACTCAGTCTCTATGTATTTGCTTAGATAACAAAATGTTTTCAAACTTCTCTGGATTCAGGTTTCCTGTTTAAAATATGCAAAATACGCATTTCAATGCAAAATATGCACATCATTTATTTGGTAAATCCCTTGATGAATTTGCATTCTGACTACGTCCATCTGCTAGGGTTACGATGGTTTCCTTATTTTTTTTATCTCACAAGAGGATTCACAATTTATCTCCACATTTATTGAAGTTGAAAAATAAATATAAAATGCTTCATCCCAGAATGTTTTTTTTTACTTCCTCTCTGAGACTGCTTAACATTTTCAATGGCTAAAACTCAGGGGAATTATACATCATGATTGGATTCAGTAAAATGTCTCACCGCAGGGAAACTCTCATCTTTTCATATGACTGTGCCTTTGTCTTGATTTGTCATGAGAACTAGAGAGTTTCCTTATATGTCTTGTTGCACACGGACGGAGTAATTAGATAAGCGGTGTTTGTGGAGGCGAAAGTGATGGAGGGTTTGATATGAAAAACAGCCTTTGGGATGAAAGGCAAAATGAGTTTCAGGTTCCAGGCTGGAGACATGGCACCTGTACATGGGTATATGCACAACATATATGAGTGTTTATATCAGTTTCAAAATATAATGAACAAGTAATGGCGACTTAATGCTATTTTATGTCTATCTGTTATCCCGCCTGAGATGGGGCTTGTCGTGTGCAGTGCTACTTGTCGGATTCCTATGTACTTTGGATTCCTCTACCGGTGCAAAGATATGCATTATTCTATTATATTACTCTAAATTACTATGTTGCTCTTACATGTACTGACTCAATGGTGCAAGTAATCGTTCTATGTACTGATGTACCAAAGGCAGATGATGTTGAAATGGAAACAGCTGTCTTGTCCCCTGCTGTCAGTTTGATCCAAGTAACACAACGCCGCATACCCTCTCTCCGCCGGGCTTCTACTTGTCCACTTGTACACAATATGGAAGCTATTCAATGGAAGATGGTGGTGCAGGAGGTAGCAGTATCGTTCGGCAACTGTAGGGTTGCAGGTTCGAACCCTGGTTCCTCCTGACCGCATAAAAGTGTCCTTGAGCAAGATGCTGAACCCCCAATTGCTCCCGGTATGCAGCTTGGTACCTTGCCTGCAGCAGCCTCTGCTACCGGTGTGTGTGTTAATGGGTGTATGAGAGGCATTATTGTAAAGCGCTTTGGAAGAAAGCGCTATATAAATTTACCATTTGTCCAGGTATGGAGCATGTATGAATTTAACATGTTTTTTTTATCCATGGCAGCCAGAGGGCGCTTTACTTGCTTGTTTCTGACCTACTTCAGATTCTTCCTAAATGACTGCTTAAACGGGGCAGTAGGAAGTGAGAATGCAGTTTGTGTCTTGTTGCGATAAAAAAAAATGTTCACTACATGAATACTCTTAAGGAAAAAAGCCAATTTATAATAAAAAGCTCCTTAAAGTCCAATCACTATGTTTTGCATGTTGAACTATGCACCACCATGTAGAGACTATATGGCAGGGGGGGTCAATCTTATCCATAAAGGGCCAGTGTGTGTGCGGGCTTTCACTGCAGCTCCCTAATTAGAGGACTGATTGGCCGCACCTGGGTTTGAACAGCTGACCTACAGGTTACCCCAAAAACCTGCACACGCACCGGCCCTTTAAGGATAAGATTGCCCATTGCTGGTTTATGGTGTTAGAGAACCGGACACCAGGGATCACATGCCAACTCACATATAGAGACAGTAATAAAACTCCAATTTAGTGTTAAACCCATCAAGTCTGGTGTGTACCCCGGCCCATTACAGGGCGGCATGATTCAGGGAAGGATGAAACAGCGCATGTAGCGACTCCAACAAACAGAGACGTTACTTCAAAAACACACCAAAGACATCAAGGGGTAAAAAACAAAGCAAGCAAGACCAAGAATGATACCGTAACCATACAAACAGTAAGTATACAAACACTAAAAAGACAATCAAAAACCCACAGGTAAAATAGATAGGGAAAACACAGGAACAAAACACAGGAGCACCCACAATGACCAACAAAGAAAACAAGACAAGGACAGGGATACATATGTACATATAACAAGGGCTAACAGGGGGCAGGTTGGGGCTATATTCAAACGAGGGGCAACGAAGAGCAGGTGAGGTCAATTCACAGCTACAGATGCTTCAAACAACGAGGGAAACCAAAACAAGGAAAATTGAACAAACAGGGAACAGGGAGCAAATAGAGAGAATTGCAAATGAAACACGACACACCAATAAAACCAAGAAAATAACAAAAATGAAGTTAACCTACAGCGAAAACAGGTGTCTTGATGACAGCCAATCATGTAGCATGTTGCGTACAGTGGCACCTGCTGGCTAAACAGGAAATAGACATAGCAAAAGGGCAAGGGGGTAGTCCTCACACAGCGCTGTCAGCACCCCCCCCCCACACACACACACACACACACACAAATGTAGGGTAAACATATCCTTATGGGGACCGCTCATTCATTTCTATAGGGAA
>JAODUD010000082.1:9446822-9459740 GCA_026784285.1 Stomatorhinus walkeri | reverse complement strand
CTTATGGTTATGGTTAGGGCTGGGTAGGGGTTAAGGTTGTCATAGTTAGCATTAGCATTTTCCCTATAGAAATGAATAAGCGGTCCCCATAAGGATATGTTTACCCTACATGAGCGTGCGTGTGTGTGTGTGTGTTTCTGTCTGACACTGGAATGTTTCTTGAAACAAAATTACACACCTGGAACACCTTCAGAATTCTATACCGAGTTAATGTCACTTTAACTCTATTTATTAGAGTTTAAACAACAATTTCAGGGCCTTACTTAACCGTTAGAAAATAATGTTCCTCTAATAATGAATAATTTACCACCAGAGTAGGACCAAACCCTGTAAATCCCTTAACATTCCTACATACAGAACACATTCTCCACATTCCCCAAAGACTATCCGTACATGCAAGGCAGGGGCCCAATATTTACACATTATAATTGGGCAGCATTCACAGTTTTGCTGTGCCATAATACTTATGAAAATATATATCTTGTTTTTTAAAAACACCTGCATTTTTTTTTACATTCACCCTCAAATGAAGAGCAGAAAGCCTCTCTCTGTAGAGCAGTCTTGGCTGAGGAGATTAATGTCGACTCCAAAATCAGTATTGAGATCTATTGACAGTAACATTAAAGACCTACTGTGTAATTGAAATAAAATCTATTCCTTTTCACTTCATTTTGGTTCTCTCATGAATTATAAACCACCCACTTCCCTAGAATACAGAAGACATTAGATATAAGTCCAAAATGTGGATTTATGGGCCTTAAATCCAAACAGAATATGTAATGTACATTCCTTCATGGTATAAGGCGTATTTATGCTGGAATGTTGTATAGATTTCAATTTACTATGCTATTAGGATTAAATGATTTCACACCACTTACTCCATGTTTTGGCTTTTAGAGTCACGGTGGCAAAAAGCTGTGCATGCAAGGTGTCAGCTTCTCCTGGGGGGGTTCCCAAGCCGGCCGCCCTATGACTCATCCAGGGAGTCCATTGGCTGTTGGTGAAGTGGCAACCATATAAGGTCGACCCTTGCTGGTCCTCTGCTATTTAAAGGAGTGCCGTGTCAACTCCAAAGCTCTCTCAGCGAGCTAAACTCCTTACCACGCCACTGCAAGCTGGATCGGTGACTTTTGCAGCAGAACCCTATTACAGCTGCTTGTACCGACAAACCCCATTCTTTCAGTCACTCCCCATACTTCATGCCTATAGATAACGACAGAAGCGTAAATTGGCCAGTAAACCAAAGCTTTGTCTGAGAGCTCAGGTTACGCTTCGGCTCCGCCGCAGCAAGCAAGCGGCTGCACATCACCTGCGCCTGACTGTCCTCTTGTCAGCTCCACTGTCCCCTTTTCCTTGGAATAATTTAAAGTTCTTAGCTGCTTCCTCAACTTACATAAAACCAGAACCGGCTCTGATCTCTCCTTCTCAAATGTAGCACAAAAAATGAGGTGCAACAGGGGAAAACAACGTTCACTAATAACTTCAAACACATACTTACAGAGCGATATATTAAAATGTGGGCGTGATTGATTCACTATGTAGCCCCCTTATTGCCGAATGCGTCACTTTCGTTTAAGCCATTAGACTTCGGCATCTGGGGCTATGGACAGATTAAAATATAAAATATATACAAACATACATACACACACACACATAAATAATCCACAGGGATGCGCGTAACTCGTCTTCAAGTACGCATTCATCTTTAAAAGCGATCCGCGCGGAAATCAACCGTTGTAATTTCGTAGGTTTTTCGTAGGTTGCATTTGCGCTACGGCCAGTTTATGTGAAAACTTATGTGAGGGGGGGGATAAGTAGCACCACTACTAGTTAACCAACCTGCAGTTATACAATTCCAATGTTAAATCAAGGTTTAGTAAACCATTCTGGGTGCAAGGTTGTTTCTCTGTTTCTCGTTACAGCCAATAACCCATAAGGTGGAATAACATTATAATGTAGCTCACAGACCTCGTGTATGATTGATTTTTACCGTGAAACTGAGTTTAGTCAGTTAAATGGACTTTATAGTTTGGTTTTGCCCATTATTGTGATAGAGTCTGTATGAGACGCCCATTGTGATGTGCTCAATGCTTTGCATTTTACACGCTCACATTGTGAAGACCATTCCAGGACAGAGACATTCTGCACATTTATCATTTCAAATATAATGTGCCTTTATTGTGGATCAGGCACATGTTACATGCTGAATTTGTGACATTTAATTAATGATTGTTTTATATTTCCGAGGCCTGTATATATTACAGAAGCCCCCAGTAAACGTTTCACTGCTTTGCAATATAATTAACACGGCATTGATACTGTCTGCAAGTCTGGCATTTTAGGTTTTGGTTTTGAAGTTTTGCAAAGGAGCTTTAAGTCACTTTCACTGACAATGTTTCCATGGACTTTGTGTGAATAACATCTTGCATTGCAATGAAATTTCAATAATAAAAGATTACCAGTCATACCAATTTGACTTCCAGTTATGAAAATGAAAGTGTGTTGAGTACGCAACAAAAAAAAATCATTTTAACATTTTTGAAGACAATACCTGTAGCTAAATTGACTATGATATGAGATGACAAAAGCAATAATATTGAGTTATGAACTGTATTGGTGGTAACTTCTGTGAGAGAAGTCTTTTATCATTTCTTAGAAGTGTAATTTATTTTAACATTTTGATCCCTGGACTGGTAATAATGCTCCACTCAGGAACTGCTAGTGACAGTAGCAGCACAATAATAGTCTCAGAAGAGGAGAATTTCATAAATACTGATTAATGACTATGGTTTATTCCAATATGAAGAATTTATGTTAAATGAGTTTTTCTACCGCATTCCCAGAATAAAATAATTTTGATTGCTATATTTGAAAAAATATTTCCCTGTTTTGTGCCCTGCCACCGGTTGGCGCTACACCCAGTAGCTTCCGGGATGGGAAAGAAATGGATGGATGGATTTTACAAATTCATGGAGTACTTGAAATGACTGCCATGATGGTTTACCCAGTGGAAGCAATACTATTATTATTTGCTATACTTTCCAATTACAGTTCTCTGATAGCGATTGTGCTATGATTGCATCCTTTATGCATATCTGGAACGACTAAGTTGTAGCATATTTCAATAGCTACACATTGGCTATTTTGGTGAGGTTGACGTGACCTCAGATTCCCCATTCACTCGCGACCTGGATAAAGGAGATTCCATTTTTCTGCACCACAGGCAATCCAGTCATGACCAGACCTCGGTGTCTCCAAAGACCTTCGCTACCGTTAAACAAATATAGCAAGCTGACAAGCTAGCACCTTTCTCCCTCAGATGGGTTGGACCCGAGGCTTTCTATCTAAGGGAACACAAATGTCATTGCCAGCCAACTCTTTCGGAGCTCTGGGCCCTTGCCAGACTTTATAAATAAGAGCAGGCCCTAGTTTTCCCAGACATTTTGAGATAAGTCACTGGGCTATAGCTGAAAGGGAACGCGAAGGATCTGTAAACTCGTCTGCTGAATTCCGCTAACCCTGACAAAACAAGCACTAATATGTAGTAGCACTTGGGATGTTCCTGTTACGTATTAATTAACAGCCACACCGGGGGAGTGCGTTTCCTTTTCATTTTGGGACTAGCGAATGTGCGATATTTTCTTCTTCCTGAAATCTATGTCAACAGAGAGGAATGCTCAGTTGAGCAGCGAGCGGTCATTAGTCTTACTTCACAGGTGCTGACTGTGATGGTCAGCAACACGTGTCCCTGCTTATTAACAGTGGAGAGATTATGGACACTTTTTACCGTGAATTAATGGGTAGGGTGTTACATCTGTTATGTGGAGGTTTTACCTTGGTGTACCTGGTTGTATTGCCTCAGTCAGAGGATTAGCCGCATTTCGGCAACATTCTGTGTTCACAATAAGTCGACTCCAGGCAAATAAAATATTGGAGATCAGGCTTGATGTCAGCTAGTCGACCAAAGATCTGTATTCATCTCATGTAACACTCAGCTAGAATTATGTTGTGTGACAGAAGGGGTTTTGATGTTTTTTCGGTGTGTTCTGATATACATGCAAACAAATCCGTTCAATCTACATCTGAAAACATTTGCATTTAAATGATCCCTGAAGTGAAAAGGTTTGATATGTAAATATTCAGTCCATTCCTTTCTGGTATATGGATGATTAGAATTAAAAAAAAAAAATTGGAAGCATAATTGTTGTTTTAATTGCATGACTGCACATTAACAGTAAAGTTTATAATATATGAGATTACTTTCCCACTAAATACAAACACAGGAATTTCAAAGAACATTCGTAGAATTTTAAAAATGTGTTTATTTTCTCAGTACAAAATGTGCAAAATAATAAATACAAAAGACAACATTTATTATTTCAATTACTGGTTAGCATACAATATATCTAACCTACATTAAATCTTTATTTAAATGTTTCATTTGACCGTTGTTGAGAACAGCAATGCCTAGACCTTACTGGAGGTTTCTGTTTTTAAACCACTGGTAAAGAAAACTTACTGTAACTGTATCCACAGTCAAGTATGGATGCTCAGGTTTAACCACCATTTGCAAATTCATCTAACTGGTAACCGATGAGTCTCGCCGTCTTCAGTTAGGGTCGAGCTGTTTTAACAAGCGCTCCTTCACGTCATTCCATCTCTTATTCATAGAGGCCTTTAATGCCTCTATTTTCTAAACATTGTTTTTTTATACTTCCAGTATTAACTGATAGTCACAAATAATGATATGCATTTTTATCTTCAATACCTAAAAATGAACTTTGGCCCACTGCATGCTATGTTTATCAAACGCCTCAAAGAGATTCCCAGACTGTAGAGTCGGTACCTCCTTGAATCTGGGTGAAAGGCATCCCTGTACATCTGAAGCTCTGCTCATAAGTGTCCTGCCCCCAGAAATCATTTTAGACTTAATCCCTGTGTTCCTCTCTGCTGCAGTTTTCCAGGAAGGAGGTGTAGAAATCAAGGATATGTGGTGTCTCCTCAGCTAGCGGTCTCACTGTACAGATTTCCCGACGGGTCCAAGTCCTTCCCAGGTCCACAGATATTAACTGCTAGCACTGTAGAGACAAGGATGGAGAGAGTCCCTCAGAACGGCTGTAAAGTGGCGTTAAATAAACTGTTGTCTGGGGCTTAGAAAAGGCAACTTAGGATAACATCATACATGTGAACTAATATGATCCTCCTAGAATTTATCAAGATTTGACAGGAAACTAGATGCGTATGCTAACACAAGAGTGTTTTTATGTGAATTGTCCATTTGTGCCTTGTCCCGATAAAATCTGCACGAGTTTTAAATGCACAGCAGAAAAAAAACATTGAAAAAAATGCCTTTTTATTCAAATGGCCAAAAACTAATGCATTTTCTAGTGCCGTTCACTAAACAGTTACTGTCATTGTGCCAATTATGTGAAATTATAGTGATTTAATAGCCTGCCTAGCGGATCCCACAGACAATGGGCAAAATGTGAATAACTGGCTTATAAATAAATTATTCTTTTATCTGGAAAATGTTAATTGGAGTGAAAATGTGTGGTTCCCTGTCTTCTGATAAACTGATTGCTTTTTATGTTTGTTTGTTTGTTTATGTTTCAGCATTGCGAATGTCAATATTAACTAATGCTAATTCTGTTTTTGACTTCTTGTATATGCCGTATGACTTTTATGTCTTAATAAAAGTGGAATCCATTATTGGTTAAGCCATGGAATCATTTAAACTTACCTGTTCATGGTGGGTGGTTCTGTTACTGGAAGGGAAACCACTTCGCATGTGAAGAACTTCTTCATCCACCAACATTTATCAAATGGTACTTGTATGCCTGCGGATTTTTATAATAAGCTGTGTCAGACATGCACGCTTGCTGATTGTAAGTTAAAGACATCCACGCTGGTTTTTTTTTAGCTTAGAATGCACAGCAGTTGTGAGTTGCTAGTTTAAAACCTTTGATCGTAAACCCTGCGTGTGACCAAACAGAAATACCACAATGTCAGCTAACGACCTCAGACGTATCACGGTACTGGGAACTACGGTGTAGTGCAACAACAGCAATTATGCTTACCATGTGAGACGGCCATCTTCTCCTGATCTCCGGCAATATCACAGCAAGATTGAAAGGAGCTCGAAGAGGAACTGCTGCAGGCAGAATTGAGTCGCGCTTCACACCAAAAAGTAAAGAACACAAATATTAGGGTTTGCATGTTCTAACATCCCGTTGATCACGTTCGTTCAATCGACGGATGAAGGTGGTCTGAAAATGAACTTTTGGTCTTACTTCGGTAGAAGTGATTTTTTGCAAGCAGACATCCAGCTGACGGAACTGCTGCCATGTTGTCAGTGGAAATACTAGCACAACTGTATGAGTAAAACCAGAGTATTAACACATGGTAACTGCAATAAACGAAAAAATTCATAGACAGCAGGCATTGAGATAGCACAGAACCTTACCTTTCTGTGTGAGTTTTAGGCTGGTATATGTTTTAGAAAGAGCTGCTGTCTTCCTGAGGTGTCAGGGGAGCAGTTTGCGAGAGTGGACCTCAGCCTGGCTTTATAGTGCAAGCTCAGGAGCTCCTGTAAACAGTGGAGAGCAGCCAAACACGTGAACAGGGAGTGCAGACACCAAAGAATGTTGTGACAACAGCCTGGCTGGATCTCTGAGTGCTCGCATTTATCGCCAGGGACAGAAGTTTCTCGGTGAGCTTCCACACTATTACCTAGTCTTGCAGCTACGATTCAACGCGCACCTTTAACATACAGCTTTGCTTTTTAATGCGGCACCTCAGATACACCATCTGCACTCTGATTTGGATTAATTCCCTCCAGTACAGGGCTACAGAAAAAAGAAATGACCCAAGCACAGGGAAGGGGTAATGTTAAAGACAGCTACAACAATGAAGTAATTATTACACGCTCACAAGCTGACTGTGCAGTACTGCTTCAATGCCGCCGTGGTAAATGAGCTATACACTGTAGTGATTATTACACTGACAAAGGTAAAGTATGCTATTCTATGTTGGGAAAACACAGCATAATAGTGTAATTAGATCCTCATGGAACATCTAATCTAAACACACCTGTAATCTTTAATCTGTAAACACCGGGAAGCTGTAATCTCAGAGGCAATATGCCTGCTGTACCGTGTCCCGTCGTCCCTACATGTGCTTAAACAAAAACACCCAGTGATAGTCCGTTTTAAATCGGGGCATTCTGCATGCTTACTGTGGCTGTGTACGCCTTCTCGTGTGGGTCACCAAGGGTATGCAACCTGAGAGCGCGGGCAGATGTTTCGTGCACTTTGCGATGAACGGAGAAGCACTGAAGCCACCATCGGAGCCCAGCTGGGGGGGTGGGGGGTGGGGGGGGTGTGCATGGGGTTCAAGGCCTGCTTCCAGGAGCCCCAGTGACAGCTGCTTCAGCATTGCAATAAATATGGCGCCTTTTACATAATGCGCCAGCAAAGATACTTCTGTTATAAGGGTGATTATCCAGTTCACGTATACTGTAGGGATCTAAACAAGGCTCTAAAGTGATTTTGACAGTGTTTAAGTAACGCAAAGCTGGTTAGCCCACGAGGCAGTGTGCAGCAAGCCAATGCCCACGGACATTTCCCTCTCCTCCAGTCAGTGTCCCGACCTGGCCGAAATATGACACCTTGGAAGGGACGAATTAGCCACAGGGTCTCACGTTTGATGCCCAGTTATAGCTCCTGTTTAACCCTTACCCCAATTCCCCCCTCACGTGTCAGCCCACCGTGCAAACAGGCAGCTTGGCTTCTGCATAAACACCCGTCCTTTCTGCCGCGCCAGAGAAACGGGAGCCGGGATCCGAATCGACGTCTCAATTGCCTCTCCCATAAAATGCAATGCTGCTTGATGTCATTACATTTCGCGCCCAGCCAGTCATTACAAATGAGGAGTAGGAGTGTTTTTTTCTTTATTTATTTTGTGGCATCATTAACTTGTAGACAAATTCAGTGCTGCGATATTGTAATAAGGCTCCCGCGAACTGAAAGTGATCCCTAGACTATCAATTTTATTTAATTTAATATTTTTTGCAAGGTTCATGAAAATCAGTCAGTATTTCTCAGAACAGTGATAACCCCTTCAAATTTAGTTAAACTTATCATGCGATTTCATTCTGTGGTATATACTGTTTTTGCAAAAAGCAGACATTCTAGTAATACATATAATAATTTTCTTTCAAAAGGGAAGTTATCTTTGGAATATAATACTATTCTTTTTGTCTGTGCAGCCTACGAAAACCCCTTGTGACATCCACTGGCTGTGGTCTGTCCCCCAACACAATGTCACTGCTTGCATCACTGTGTACCAGAATAGTGACAAGAAAATCCATTTGTATGACATTATCAGTGGTTTGCAGCTGCCCTGACTCAATAAACATGCTGTTAACTGCTCACTACAATGGTTTTATTGTAATGTGTTCACACACAATGTAAAGTAACATTGAAAGTTATTAATAAATATGTGTAATATGAAGGGGAGGGCTGTGCTGGACCGGCGCCCCATCTTGCATTGTTCCCTGCATTGTGGCCAATGGTTCCAGACCCGACACCCCCTGAATAAGGTAGGCGGTTTCAAAAAATGGATGGATGGATGTATGGATGGATAAGGGGACTTGTAACAGTCACGTCAGTTCTAAAAGTACATGTGGGTACGAACAGACAAATGTTATAATTTAAACAATTATCTGTGGTCAAACGTTTACAGCCGATCTCATGAGCATGTCATTTCTCGTTCTCTTCCTTACAAAACGCAGATAGATAGATATCAGTCTAAGTATGATCCTACCCTGTTGATTCTGCTCGTGGGGGGGGGCTGGCCCTGCTTGCAGTGTTGTTTTTCCCGTTGGAGTCTGACAGAGTCTGTTTCTAAAGGAACACAGTAAATATGGAAATGCCGACTGCAGCTGAGGTTGGAACCTGCACAGTCACTGAAGTGGATTATGGGTATAGCGACTGCCATAAATGTATGAGTCATGGAGCACTCAGACACAGAGTATCTGTCTATAAATTATTTTAATAAGGAGAATGACAAATGTGGATGCAAACTGAAAAGGCCTCTGGTTTTTCACAGCTCGCTCCCCTGCCGAGAATCTAATCTAAGCAGAGATTAACTAGCAGCTATGATGTCATTCGAACTGAACAAATAACCATGTTGTCCTGCTGTTGTTTTTACTCTCGTGGAAATGGACTGTGACTCTGGCAACCTGACATACTCCAACCAGTAAGCATGGACTACGGTGGCCGATGAGGGTCACAGGCTCCATGTGCAATGTGTTATTCCTGCAATTGATAATTCTGGATGGCACTCAGTTAAACTGAAGGACAGCCCGTGTTGACTTTTGGAAATAAATAATATGCAGTTTGCTGATTGATATGGGAGGCGGAAAGGTTTCTCGCTGGCTGAAAATTAATTATTAAACTCCTTGGTTTAGAACACCAGTTTTTTAGAAAGTAAATGGTAATGGTGAAACACTTTAAGCTATCATTGATAAATGTGCCACTGACCCCTATGTATACAATAAGCATTAAAAAATGAAAGTGTGTTTATCAGGTCAATTCTCTGCCAGCAAGCAGGATCTATAGAACTTGGTAAACCTTGAACAAGTTATCATAGGATGCATACAACATACACAGAAAGTCATGGGGTGCTTGTTTAATTCTGTAATAATGTTGCAAATTTACTGGTTTCATGACAAAGGTCAACATGGTTAACATATCTGAACATCTAACATATCTTTCACCCAAACATTTTCTTTTTATTTTGTCAGTTTTTTTTTTTTTTGACTGACTCATTCAGTTAATTTCTTACCATTTCTTACCATTTTGCAATCAATTGCAATTGCTCATGCAATACATTATGATGCCGTCTTTACGTCTTTTAAAAGCACACAGCTTTCTGATTAATGCGCCATTTATAGCACTGTGGAAAAGTCTTAGACTACAAAGAAAATCTTGTTTATAGAGAGTGAGAGAGATTCTTTATACACCCCTGTGGAGATGATGTTTAAAGTTATTTTTCTGGGCAGTAAAAGTATATTTACAAAGTAAAAAAAACACTTTAGAATACATGCATACATATAAACATTAATACAGCCAAAAATAATAAGAATTTCTTCTGTTCTACAGTCACTGATATCTAATTATATCTAATTGTATAGCTAGCCTCTCCTCAGGGGCACTGAAGCTATTCCATGTACTTGTTACATTTTACCACCAGCTCACTAAATTAATTAATTTAATTAATGAACATCTCTGGGAAGTTGCTGGGGGTGCAGTGTGAAGCTTGCAGGTTCTCCCTGTGATTGCATGCATTTCCTCTCCCACTACAAACCCTTTCACTGTAAAGGACTGGCATCCCATCCAGGGTGTCCCCTGCCCTGTGTCCTCTGATGGACTGACATCCCATTCAGGGTGTCCCCTGCCCTGTGCCCTGTGATGGACTGGCATCCCGTCCAGGGTGTCCCCTACTCACTGCCCTGTGTCACCTGTGACGGACTGGCATCCCATCCAGGGTGTCCCCTGCCCTGTGCCCTGTGACAGACTGGCATCCCATCCAGGGTGTCCCCTGCCCTGTGTCCTGTGACGGACTGGCATCCCATCCAGGGTGTCCCCTGCCCTGTGACGGACTGGCATCCCATCCAGGGTGTCCCCTACCCTGTGTCCTGTTATGGACTGGCATCCCATCCAGGGTGTCCCCTGCCCTGTGACGGACTGGCATCCCGTCCAGGGTGTCCCCGCCTGGTGCCCTGTGATGGACTGGCATCCCGTCCAGGGTGTCCCCTGCCCTGTGACGGACTGGCATCCCATCCAGGGTGTCCCCTACTCACTGCCCTGTGACACCTGTGATAAGTTCACTGTTACCCCACCCTGGATCAGCAGTTATTAAAGATGGACCAAATAATCAATAATGTTTCAGATGTAAAGAAACATGTACATATGAGGATAAATTTTAATGCAAAACCTGCTTTCCAGAGTGTCGCATTTTCATTCTACCAGCAGGTGAGGAAACTGATTCTAACACACTGTGCTGCATTGAAGCAGCAAGCCTGAATCATCTCTGTGTCCAGACCTTCACTCTTGTCACGCTCTTCTTGATCAGAACTCAGTGTGGGTGCCCCATTGTCTTTATCTGAAAGAGCAGATACAATTCTTTTTCTAAAAAAAAAAAAAAATAGCAGCTGTGAGGTTATGACAGTACAACCTATTACACATCAGCCCTTCCTGCACGATGCGGACTGTGTCACATCCATCCGTGTGGAAGGCAGATGTCACAGGTGTCATGACACTGCACAGGCAGATAGACCAAAGTCACTGCACCCATTGTCATATTGACAATTGACAATATTGATTCTTTCAACAGGAATAAACTGTATCTATGGTAGCAGGCCAGAGAAACAAATACTAATGAATGAAGTTTTGTTAATTACCAAGCATGCTCCTTTGAAGTATTTCATTAATATAAGCAGTTTCATTAAACATACCAAATATGGAAATATAGCAAATGTATGACTTTTTTACTTTTTCCACTTTTGCATATCTAGTTAGCATTCATTGTTTTTTCATATTAACATAACAGTAACTGTATTCAACATAACATAGATTTTTAGTAGAAATTGCACTTGTTTTTTAGTAAATATAATTGTTTATTATTATCTATCTATCTATCTATCTATCTGTCTGTCTGTCTGTCTGTCTGTCTGTCTGTCTGTCCGTCTGTCTATTGTACCTGTGATGATTTACATTTATCTTTTATTGTGAAAACAAATGTTTTAGGCTGAGTAGCTTTGAAAAGCTTAGAAAAGATTAAACCAGGACAGTTCATGGACTTTGCTATGTACCTGCCTGGAAAACAGATTTTAAATGAATGAGCAGAGCATGATCAGGGCATGAGCTTAGGAGTTTAGATGAACCATAGTTATATAACTGTCCTTGGAACTACTAAGTACAGTTACCTTTCATGATCTAAGCACCGCCTACTTTAAAGGATTAAATTAATATTAATGTCCAGTATTCATGGTATTTATAGCCTTTGTAAGTAAGTTATTCTCAAATAGTAGGTCTGATTCTTGGTTTTAGCCATAAAATACTTTGCCATGAAGCTGTGGGAGACTTCATTTTGAACTGAGCATCCAATCGACATTGTTCTCTCGTGGTCTTTAAATACCACTTAGCTGATAATCAGCTTCATTGCCTAGAAATGTAAAGGGCGGGACACCGGAGACATTTGGAGCGGCTGGCTGGAGAAGTAAATTCTCCCTTTAACTTAATTTTAAATCTAAAACAAGTCTCAGAAAGATTGGTAGAAGTCATTGTTCCAAGGAACATCTCGTCAGGGATAAGGATAGAGCTTTGAAAGGATTCAGAGCAACATACAGACAAAGCAGGCATGCTGATTTCAAAGCACTCAAGCGCAATGTTCCAAACAGTTCATAAAGTGTTATGCATAAAACCAATATTGGCAACAATGCAAGTAATTATTTTGTAAAATTGCAATACATCCATCCATCCATCCATCCATCCATCCATCCATCTCCCATAAGTTTTATCCAGTATAGTGCAAATGTGATGTATATATATGATCATCAGAGTTGGCTCAGAAGAAGTGTCATATTCAAGGTTGAAAAAAATAACTGTTGCAATAGCAAACAACCATAATTTATGTCATATCCATTCACCAATTTTCCATAACTGTTAGGCCACTGCGGTACTGTCGAAAGTCTGATTCCTGAATGGGATGCCACTCCACTGCAGAACACACTGATATACTAATGGGATGTCACTCCATTGCAGAACACACTGATACCCTAATGGGATGCCACTCCACTGCAGAACACACTGATACACTAATGGGATGCCACTCCACTGCAGAACACACTGATAC